>JAGTTH010002391.1:0-131454 GCA_022606485.1 Agraylea sexmaculata
AGCAGGAGGTATAGTATCGGAAATACTATCCAGCAAGCCTGTGGGTAAGAGAAGGCAGGGTAGACCTAGGCTAAGGTGGGTGGACGAGTTCTATAAGGTAGTTAGGAGTTTAGGAATTAATAATCGGAGGAGCATTAAGTGGAAGATGCTGGTGCGGGAAGCCTTGGTTCATCACTCAACTGTAGTGGTTATGATGATGATAAAAAAACGATAATGATTGTATGTAATGTGCTGTTTAAAAATCACATTGAAATATTAAATTGATTAAAGATAGGGTTTGTTAAATTTGTTAGTTAATTCCATCGTTTGTATGAAATGAAGTGAACGGTGAGTTGTAATAGGTATAGATTGTTGGGCTATAATGAGGTGTTGTAAGACAATTGGTGATGACCCTGATGAGCACCCTTTGAGGTGTTAGCACATGGTGGTGGTGCTGCGCCCCAACGACAGCTGGAGCCGCAGCTGCCATGGCCCTCCTCATCCGCTCCACTTCCGATTTCGCCATACCATTTTTAATACCTACTCACTGCTGCCCCGACCCGACCTTATTCCAATTGCTTTACACTCTTAAACTGGTCTTCTTGGCAACAATCAATAATAAAAAGAAAACCTCTAAACAAAATACAAATAAAAACCCTGTTTTTTAAAATTTCAACTGTCCCAAAAACTTGTCTCTGATGATAACCAGCGTAATAGCTCAGGGGATAAGAAATGTGGCTACAAATACTGTGGTTCAAATTCCGCTCAAGTCAGGATTTGCGCACCTGGGTGATCTCTTTTCCACCAATTCTGCCACCTACAAGACTAGTGTAGGATGATCTTATATGAAAACATATAAATTTGCAATTTTTTTTAATATCGTTTTTTTTATTTTTTTTATCTAGTCTGTATAAAGCTCATATGAGCGTTTATATGCAATTAAATAAATAAATAAATTGGGAACCCATAGTCATGGGTTCAAATCCCGCTCAAGTCAAGATTTGATCGGTTATTACGACTGGAATATCGGGAATAATATTAATAAAATCGCGATCGATCGTCTTGGTCCAGGTTTACTCTGATTCCCTGGATTGTAAGATAAATACTGTTATGATTATTAAGTCCTGTGTAACTAGAAATAGTTAAGATCATCGACAGACAATTAACACGTTGTTGTGTCTAAAAACCCCACTCATAAAAGCTCCATCAGATATGTAGGTTCTGTAGTTTTCCAGACGACTGTTTTCTCTTAATAATAATTTAAAAAAGAGTGGCTAAATGCGTGGTTAGTTCAAGTGGCCAAAAACATGAGTTACCTGGCAAACATTATACTGTAAACATCTCTCTTCATATCTTCAGTTATATTTCACAATAAAATGGGTAATAAAATGGGACTACTTATTTAAGATGTTTAAAATATTATTGTGTTTTAATTGACAAATTATTGTCACAACCACTCTCAGGGGTCACTAGAAATGTGTTGAAATAGGGAAACACACTTATGCCTTTAACGAATAGGAGAGAAAAGTGCGTTATCTAATGTTTATATCTATGACAAATTCATATTTGTAAATTGTTGATTGTGTTGACTTCTGGGTAGAATTCCATAAATTAAAGAAAATTGTTAGTTTTCCACAGTACAGTGATGATTTATTTATTCCGCAACTCTGCTCGTAACTCGAATCAGTCATAGCAAAAAAATGTTTTAACGTACCACATGTATTTGCATAAAAAATGTATTTATAAATGACAAATATTTATTGTACAAAACCAAAACGAGAATACAAAGAAATAAATTAGATTTATAAAGTGTTACTTTCGCTTAATTTTCATCTTTGTCTTTTTCTCTAAACTTTTCTCGCCCTCACATGAAGGCTGTTTAGAAAAAAAATGTTCCAGATCTATGGATTTTTCTAGCCGATTGCTCGAATCTCGAATTTTACTCGTATCTCGATGAAAAAAAATCACTCGCTTGCCTGCTCGTATCTTGAGGTACCACTGTATTTACTGTTTTACTAACAACTTTCTCTAAATATATTTTTAACTAGAGAAATTTTTATTTTTTTAAATAACTTTAATCTAACTGTCAACATTATGTTGCTTTAATTTGAACAATCGCCTTATTTTGTGAAAAGCTCATGATTATCATATTTAATCCCCTATGCCAGCTCAGATTACGAAATCCACAATTGATGTTCCACAATTATTACTAGATATTTTACTACTAATATGAATTCACTCATTAGAGAAAGAACCAGCTTAATATACTATATTATTTTATTAAATAGGGCTTGCATTTAAAAAAAAAAATATTTTTTTTAGAAATATGTACGTCAGTGTTCTTCAATACAATTTCTTTATTTAATTTGATATTTACATTGTTCATATAATACAAAGCATCTAATGAATTAGACTTAGGTATACAGAATATATAAATCTTAACTAACATGAGAATAACATTTTTATGTGACATTAGAGTTACTTAATAATTAATTATAGTATAGAAAAAAAACAAAATCTACAGATAAGAATACAGAATATATTTCATCATACTAGTTCATTTTCAATGAAAATATTTTATTTTATACATATTGGGATCTCTTTTACAAAATGGAATTTAAATTAATAAATTGCCCATTGATGTATTTTATTTAAACTAATCATAGCAAATTAAAAATTTAGCTGTTAAAATTTAATATCATTTAATGTGATGGCTATTAATTTTATATGAATGTTTCCGAAAACTATGTTTTGTGTTTAAAAATGAAAATCAAGGATAAATTATAGCGGGAATTTAATCATTTAAGCCTCGATTTTGATTCAAGAAAGTTTATATATAAATCGATACAAAAAAAAGATTTCGCAGAAAATTGTTTCGCATGTATCAAATAACAATTATACCATTTTGTATACGAGAACGATAAAAATATTATGTAATGCATAATTGAGATATTTATTTAATCTTGTTTCAAACAATACTGTTTAATTATTAATTATAAATTTATGTTTTTACTAGTGCTATTAGCACTTTGTGGTTCCCGCATATATCCAGATGAAGGCTTTTTCTCAAAGGGTAGGAACATTTCAATTTAAGCGTTGGGAATAGAGATTGAGGGTAGTCTGTGGAAATTTAATTAAAAAATGTAACTTTTTACATAAGTTTTTGTTTTAATCACACATTCGAAATTTGAAATGATATATGTGGTAAATGAACCAATGAGCGAGTAGTACAATTCAAATTTGGAATAGCAGATGTCAAGGTTGCATTGTTAAACGGTACTTGTGTGTTTGATTTAATTTGTAGATGACTAATATAAAGGACTGAAGCAGTGATGTGATGTGTGATGAAGGAGCCGAAGTTGAGGCGGTCGTCGCTCGCATATTTGTTCTTGTTGAGTATTTTTTGTGGGTAAAGTGTGCGTGTGTATAGTTAGTTGTTGGTGGGACCAGGACCATGCCGCCTTATCTACCTGGATACAGCTGTTTGTCGGGACTTCGGCACTCGGGATCGAGACCAACATCTGCGCATCTTTATATCTGAACATCTACAGTTGAGCCAGATCTTCCAAAATACATTCTTCATGTACCCCAATAACACATCATTGCTTGCATTGTGCCAAAATATTCATAACAATACGCAACGTTCCTAAGCTCACCCTCGCAGGAGATCGACTGTTCCCTATTTCTCCAACAACAACTATAATATAATTACTCTAATGCTTAAGGAACTTAAAATATGACATATAAGGGATGTCCGGGAAAGGATAAACCAGAAAAGTATTATAGACAAACTGATAGCCGTTTAAATAAGAGACAAATCTATAATTTTACATATTTACGAATTTTAACAGTTTTGTTTTACTATAATACAACATGCTAGGATTATTTTCTCAATTGCTAATGTTTTTGATATTCTGCTTGTTATTTTCATTGCAAGGTTATATTTTATGCTTTGGTGCTACTTTTTATTTAAAGTCGTTTTCAGCAATCAGAGGATTTCAGCAATGTCATTAATTATACATTTTGAATATCTCTAAAGTATTTTGAAATTAATTTTATAACTATAATTAAAATACCCGCTTAGAAATTTTAGATATACATTAATTATAATTATATATGATAATCCTGCTGTATAAATACATAGCACAAAAGATTTACAGAAATTCACTGGCTTTTGCAATTAAATTAAGATTATTTTTAGCATTGTTAGTATTTCGTAAATATGTATAAAAACCCAAGTTGCACGTGCTTAAAGTAATATATTTCAAAATAGTTAAATTATTTAGTGTAGCTACTTTAAAATAATAATTACAGTGCAAAATGAGTAAATTTGACTACGCAATAATATTATTACATTGAACTGTGTCTGTCTAATCATTAAGATTTAAAAAATCATATTAAACATCAACAATAAGCTCTTTCATTAATCGTTAATAATAATTATTTATAGATAATATTGTACTTATTCATCCCATGGGATTGCAAAAAAATAGAAGTTTAATATATTATTGAAATTCGACCAAAATATCCTATATTATTTAAGCGGATCTTTTGTATACAACGATTGTGCCAATATTTTTTTATACGAAACAAATTTATAATTAAAAATTACAAAAATTTTAATAAAACTTAACATAGGTATTTTTGCAAATTTTCCCTGGATTTTTGTATTGAAATATTTATTACACAATTTCCATACGCAAGCGACGCTTTCTTCGATTATAAGGAATTACATTAACTGGTTTTTGACAAGTGTAATGTAATATTAATATAATATTTCGGAATATCACCTGAATTAGAAATTGAGTGAATCCACTTGTGTTGTGGAATCGTTACGCAAAATTTCTAATCACAATCGATGAACACTTGAAATACACTTGTGATGGATTATATAGAATTTTTGAAATACTCAGACTGTATATTATTTTTAATTTTGCAACAGATCAATTTAAATACTCTTTGAAAAATTTCTATTATTTATATTAAGATTATTTGTGCAATTTACCGTACCCTTAGGAAATATCAGACCAAGTAATTTCTGATGAAATTATTCGCTTTTTAATAATCTTTTGATCAGATGATATTATAACGCAATTATGTTACAGTTGATTTGTAGTAGTTGTGAGAATATCTTTTAACTAGTGAAATTATATTTTTTATAAGCTATCATATCATTTTTTTAAATTAACATATCCTGGACCAAGCAATTTTTATGTGTTTGGCGAAAATATACTGTCACCAATGAAAATCTACTACAGATTCACTGTAAAAAGTATGTAGATTGCTTTTAGTTTTATATTCATTATAATTCTATTTAATCCAATTATTATTTTGAAAGTAAAACAATGCTTTATGTGCCAAAATAAATGAATCGGACAATATTGAGAGGAATTAAGGGCTCGATTCAGAATATTTATATAAAATAATATAAAATTAGGTGTTTTGAAAAATAAAAATTGACTTAGTTAAATTTTTTCTCCCGAAATATTGATGATACGACTAAGTGCGTTTTGGCAGTAGATTATTATTACAATTTCTTTATTATGTATAAGTTTTTACATTGATTGATAGAATAATACATCTTTGGAAATAGACTTAGGTGTACAGAGTGTTTACATCTTTTTACCTATAACTAACATGAGAATGTTTTATTTAAATTTGACATGAATAATAGTATTAAATTATAGAAAGAATGGGAAAAAATACTTAAAAACTAAAAAACAGTTTGCTTGGGTAAAACCAAATTTGAGTTGAGTGGATTATTAGAAAT
This sequence comes from Agraylea sexmaculata, assembly GCA_022606485.1. Taxonomy (NCBI): domain Eukaryota; kingdom Metazoa; phylum Arthropoda; class Insecta; order Trichoptera; family Hydroptilidae; genus Agraylea; species Agraylea sexmaculata. Next base: position 5,750 of record JAGTTH010002391.1, read on the forward strand.
TTACACTTTATTTTTTAAAAATAATATCAATTTTGGAAGTTCCATTGGTAAAGTGAACTTACATTTTCTCGAGGCATATTTGGTTTTGTTTACATGTCTTATGATTGGGTTAGTCATTTTAATGTTTTTTAATCAAATCTGCGATATTTGCTTTATTTTTTTTTTTAACTTAATGTCCTTCTTTAAGAAATGTGCCAGGTTCAAGATATAAGGCCATCTTAAGACAATTTTTGGCTAGATAATGTAATAAAAAACATATACAAATGCATCCCTAATTAAAAATCGTCAAAATATGACTTAGTGCATTCTAGCAGTATACTCTTGATAATTTTGATTTTATATTTGTTTTTTTTTTTTAAATAATTGAAATGAACAATAATGGTCTCGGTGTGTTGGTTACCAGGACAACGAGGTGCATCCATCCCTCCCTTGGCAATGCCAGAGTGCCAGACTAAACATAGTACAGCTCGGGGGCGGCGAGGGGTGTGTGGGGCGGCCGGCCGGGGGTGGAGGGCGGCGGGGGGTGGTGAAGGGTGGCGGTGTAGTGGTAGTGGTGTGTGTGTCCGTGTGTGCCCCCTCCCCGCACGCTCCCCTCACGCTCCCCGCGCCGTAGTGGCAGTCCTCGTGTAGTCCTCATGTACGAGCGTAGAGCAAGTCAGTCGCCGGCTAAACGGGGCACAGGCTACACGGCTACACGCTGCTCTGCTGACTCGTGCACACTCTTAGTAGTAACGAGTACTCTTGCCGCACCTGATATCCCTGACTATATACTAACTACTATAGACTATAACTGTGCCCTAATATAACCAGTACTCGTACTGAATACTGAGAGTTACTAGTGAGTTATCTTCGTGCGAGAGATGCCTTCGTCACTGTTCGCGGAGAACAACAGTTCGCTGGTGGAGGAGAGGGCCTTGCAGCTGGCCCTGGAGCTGAGCATGCTGGGACTGGGCGAGTCCATCGGCCCTCAGAGTCCTCAGCTGCCCTTCACGTGTCCTCCCACAATGGACGACAGGACCAAGAAGTCGCAGAACATGACCGAGTGCGTGCCGGTGCCATCTTCAGAGCACGTCGCCGAGATTGTAGGAAGACAAGGTCTGTACTCTCATCATAATTATCATCAACCCTAACTTACACCCTTAACTTGCACCCTTCAATCACTCACACTAGACACGCCTTCAGCCGGCTTGCCCTGTGACATAACCTCACTTTTCCTCCCCACCGGCCGATCGATTTCCACCCCATTCGGCACACCACTCTGATTCTTATTCGATACTGTATTATGGACTATTTACCCCATCATCGAAAGCCATGTGTCTTTATAATAATTCTACATTTCCCGCCAAGATAACAAACTTCTTAATATATAAAAATAACATTACTACGCATTGCGTACTACAATTGTTCTTTTACTCTGTCTTACGACTAGCAACACTAATTAATTCATAATTCCGCTATATATTAATTGCTGATAATTCGTCGATTGATATGATATGGAACAATACTCTAAATATAATAATTAAAAATTCAACGTTTATTGTGCATTTTTAAAATGATAATAATAGAACAAGCTTCTAAACAATATAAGATGCCTTGTTTATCTTTTTAATAATAACAAATTAATTGCGATGTGTCCTTGAAGTGGTGTAAATTTGCGCATAGTAAGCGCTGTTCACGGTCACATCCCGACAGTATCTACAGGACTAGTATTATTATAGTGATCTATATTATATAGAATATACATATATTGTGGTATTATATTAAATAGTAAGGGGATAGAAGGAGACGGTACGAGGGAAAGACTACACTACGCCATCAGACCACGTGGAGTGTATTGATTTTGTATACCACCGACACCGGGTGGGCGTTCACTATTACTATACATTTTATATTCAAATTAAACAGGGACTTAGTTTTTTTAGTCCTATAGAGAAACTGTCATCCTTTAGCAGCGCACAAAGGGCGACAGTGATCAATTGCTGTGCCCGCTGTTACCTATTCTCACCTCGGAATGGTTATTGCACTCGTGCACGCATAACACCATTGATATATTAACATTATTTGAGTGGCTAAATGCGTGGTTAGTTCAAGTGGATCAAGTGGCCAAAAACATGAGTTACCTGGCAAACATTATACTGTAAACATCTCTCTTCATATCTTCAGTTATATTTCACAGTAAAATGGGTAAATGCATTGTTACTACATGTCATATGGACTCAAATACATCTAGTCTCAGTTTTTACCAAAAACTACTTCTTTAACATGTTTAAAATATTATTGTCACAACCACTCTCAGGGGTCACTAGCAATGTGTGTGAGTGAGGCAGACACAATTATGCCTTTATCGAATATGAGAGAAGAGTGCAACAATACAGGGGATAAACAAAATTTCACGAATTATTTATATGCAATTCGATATTTAATGTTTATATATCTATGGTTTAGTCATATAATTTGTGATAGTGGTTTTTTTATTGAATATTTTAATTTATAAATTATTTTAGTTAAAAAATTCCTCATTTCTTCGGCATTCAAAAGCATTTTTAAAAGAAAAAAGTTAAAAAGTTTTATTGTTTATAATGTGAAGACATCCAATTGACGCGTTTTAATCGCCAAAGTATTGTCACGATCACTCTCAGTGATTACTAGAAATGTGTTGAGTGAAGGAGACACACACACTCATGCCTTTATCGAATAGGAGAGAAGAGTGCAAAGTTACACGAATTATTAATATGCAATGCGATATCTAATGTTTATATCTATGCATAAGACTTATTTCACTGATAAATGCTTTCGGCATAATGCAGTTTAGTTTTGAGCTTTTTGCACGTGCTAATCGGGTCACAGTTGTAAACGGTAACAAAGTAATTCTGTGGGAACGTCTATTTTGGTTTTACACCCCAAGGACACGCGACTGCTTCAAATGATAGGTATATAAATAACGAAATGACCAGTCATCATACCGAGAAGCCACCATGTACTTTCCCTGGAGAGCTTTGTGTTGATGGTGGTTAAGAAGTCGGTCGTCTCGGACGGCTGACCCTCGCCATTGCCTCCGCTGCTGATGCACCTCGTCAACCTTGAACCATCACTATCGTCAACATCATCGCTGCCTGCACGACACTATATTGTGTTCGTGGTGAGATGGCTCAGTAAATTCTACGTTGTATTATTTTTTGCCCCTCGTCTGTTCAAAGAGGCCGTGCCATAAAAGGGACTTTCTTTTTTGGAGGACAATGCGCAATGGGACACCCATACAAAAGATCTTTGGGCTTTCAAAAGACCTATTTATTTATTGGCAGAGGAAAAAATCGTTTTATTTCCGTTCTCGACTGCTGGTCTCTTCCAGATGTCTCCAGCATGTTGACTCCCGACCACATAATTAAATATCATTTTAAACCATAGATATCGCATTAGTGGCTAAATGCATATTTAGTTCAAGTAAACCAAGTAGAAAAAAACATGAGTTACCTGGCAAACATTATACTATAAACATCTCTCTTCATATCTTCAGTTATATTTCACAGTAAAATGGGTAAATGCATTGTTACTACATGTCATATGGACTCAAACATACACTCAAACACATATAGGCTCAGTTTTACCGCTTAGTACTTTATTGTTGCGTTTTAATCGCCAGTATATTGTCACAAACCCTCTCAGTGGTCACTAGAAATGTGTTGAGTGAGGGGGAAAACACACTTATGCCTTTATCGAACAGGAGAGAAGAATGCAACAATATAGGGGTTTACAAGACTTCATTATTTTTTATTTTACATATAAATACATATAATATTATTATATCATACTGCAGTACCACTAGAACATTACGGGGGATCCCAAGTCGCCGTGATGATAGTGCAGCACTCGTCAGTTAGGTTAGGTTAGTTATATGCAGTGCGATATCTATTGTTTATATCTATGTTTTAAACAAAGCTCTTATCTCGAGATTAGTACCGGCCAGACGGTGTCTTGATTCGTATTATCTGCGAAACGGGTTCTAGAGTGCAAAAAATGGCCGTACCTGTAAATAAATAAAAATGAGGAAAGAGGTTATTTAGCTAGACCTTGGAGGTCTCCTTAACACGGTGGTCTTTTACACACATTGAACCAGTTGTGTAGCGGTCATTGATGCATAAAATACGATTTGTCGATTTTTAGTTTTTGATCGTGTTGTGTCTACAGACAATATCCTTCATTCATTCATTGGCTTTACCGCATATATGTATTAGTTAGAGCAACGTTGATTTGTGTGCATGTACCGCCTACTACTTCTACTCTCGTCGAGCTAGTCAGCTAGCTAGTGCATACGTTGTCCTAGGTCACGGACGAATTCCTAGAACAACCAGTGGACATCAATCTGTCCAAATTATTAAAAAGTAACTGTTTGTTGGTAAAATCTATGAGGAGAAATAGTGGTGGTTCATAAAGCTAGATGAGTTTTCCTCGTGCCGCGCGTTGACATAATTTTCACTACAAAAAGTTTTTACACACTATTCTCTTGTTGCGGCTTACCGTGTCTGTAATCTGTCGTTATTATTATACAATAAAATTAAATGAAACTTCAGTTTTACGACCGCGTTACCGACGGTTGAACATACCGCAGACGAGAATCTTTAACAGGGATTCATCATCATCACAAGCACTCCAGTTCAGTGATGAACCAAGGCTTCCCGCACCAGCATCTTCCACTTAATGCTCCTCCAGTTATTAATTCCTAAACTCCTAACTACCTTATAGAACTCGTCCGCCCACCTTAGCCTAGGTCTACCCTGCCTTCTCTTACCCACAGGCTTGCTGGATAGTATTTCCGATACTATCCCTCCTGCTCTTTAACCCAACCTAATGTTAAAGCCCTAATGAACTGCACTACGTTCACGCTCTTATATAATGAGTAAATCTCATCGTTCCCTTATTATTAAACTTTTATAAAATAAATAATATTATACGATACAGTATTAATACAGCATATAGGTTTTTGAGTCAACTTTTTTAATGATTCAATAATAAATAATCACAGTTTGAGATTCGTTGAATATCAGTTGACCGCGAGTGAGTACCGCGTTGAAAACGAAAGTACGATGGTTGCGGAGCTCCAGCAAGACCAGCTCAAGCATCACCTAAGAAAAGTGTGATGTAAGAAATGTCAGCTCATTTATGACCCATTTAAGTCGATGGTACCTCGACAGTGACCCCGATATTAATTGAAATGGATTTTCTTCTGTCTGGTTTGTTATCGAATTTCATACCGTCTCGCTGTCCATTATTTCGTACAATAGTTTTTAAGTGTGTCGCGTTTGCCATTCTTTATCGTGTTGCGTGTCCCATATTCGCGGGTCCTTTGTCCGACGCCTCTACGCAAGTCGTTTCGAAACTATTCCGATTTTCAACATTGTTCATGTGTTGCCTACTAAAAATTATGATATAAATAGATTTTAATTTAAGCGAATTGGATATCTGCTATATTTAAAGGAGTTCATTGGGTAGAGGACAGGTGCCTCAAACCGGTACACCCGGTCCGCATTTGGAAAGCATTTTTACCTTTTCGACCAATCGATCTCATTTAATACATTCATATAATTCTTTTGAACGGCTCTCGTAGCCGAAGATACTTCCCATGGTTAGAATATTATTTGTTTAGTGTGTTCTTTACAGTCGTTGTCTGGTAATTGTTTACCGGGCAAAGTCCTCAAGTTCCTCCTTCGACCTCGATTCGTATTGTTCCACAGCTGGTTTGTATTCCCGTCTTGGATGCTAGTTCATCTGCATTCATGTGTCGTATGAGGCAGACGCCGCTCACTTCCCCCATCTGATCATCATCATCACATCCTTCGTTAGTCTCACCTTCTAGTTGCCCATTCAAACCACACCGTCTGTTGTCATCATTGAGACGAACGGTGTGATTCAACGGTCCAAGAATGTTACGGGATCTTCCGTTCATTGGACACTCCAGGGTGGTTGGGATTATCCACACCCGTTATGATTATTGTCTTAATTAACACAATAACTAGCCATTTAGCAATAATCGTCATTGATGTTCAACCATATGGGTTATTCTGTTGGCGATTTCGCGCGAATTGCTCGTAATTTCACAATCGAAGAAGTGTACGAGTACTTATAGAGCCGCCTACCTCCCTTAATATATAATTAGGGTCAGCCTTGGGCTGAGGCGGTCATTTTGGGCGGGCACGGGCCCACCTGCCGGCAGATGGCCAAGGAGCTGTACCATGGGGCAGGTGGTGGGTACTTGGGTGTTGTGCTGGTTGGTAAGCACATCTTTGAATAATGGGTGACACGTGGAAAGAGGCAAGGTGCGTCAACCAGCTGCCGTGGCAGACAAAGAAGGGTTGTTTTCTTTATCACCTGGACATCGTTAATTGAACTTGTACCTAAGTAATCACCTTCAAAGACCACTCAATACACACATGCTGCTCAGCTGTCCTCTGCACGATAATATTGTAAACTCTGCTATTAATACAATTAAATTATGATGATATTCAAATTGGCTTCTCAGAATACATGTTCCGACTGCGGTGCCACTTAATTAGTATTGACAAATGTTATATTTTTTATTTCGAGAGCGTAATATGCTAATCGGTCAATTTTCATTCTCGTTTATTTTTCCACTTCGACTTATGATTATTTTATTTGGCCGTCGATTCTTAGAATCAACTCTCGAGTGTATCGAGTTTCAAATTCAAAGCCACAATGCCGACAATGTTCTGTCAAAGGTTCATTGATCAATTTTTCCCTTTTATTTAATGCTAAAATATCCCGGTCGCGACCGTAACAACTATAAAACTGGTTTAACACGGTATAATATAATTAAATAGGCCAGTAGTCTAGTTCTGGTTGGAAGCTGTTCGCATTGGTTGCCATAACCGAATTCCATTGTGAAGAATTCTGGTCGACGGTGTAGTTTTTGTGAGGAGTAGCTTCGACTCCAACAAACCTTCGTTGGGACCGGTCGCTTTTCTTTGTTATATCGATGGACTGGTGCAGCTGTCCTTCCAAACACGACTTCAATATAGAAAGATTCAATATATTATTTTTATGCACATACTATTCCATAGACTAACACCGACTGTATTGCTAATTTGTTAATAAAACCTCATTATCTATGAACGGGCTGTGAATACAAACCACTATATTATCTGTAATATTCATATAATGTTCTCGAGGCTGAATTTAGTTTCGACGACAGCTTTTCAATAAAAAGTCGATTTCGAGGTCTAAAGATACAGATTCTTCGAATGGCAGTCTCGATGTTCGTATTGCTTCCAGCCGACTAGACGCCAACTTTTGTTGTGATTCTTTTTGTTTTCGAATATTTCCCGTGCACATGCGTGTTCCATATAGAGGTCAAGTTTTAACAGAAGAATATAGAATAGTTAGCGACCGTCGAGTATAAAAAGTAACAACGGTAAATAACGGTTTTGCCATGTCACAAAGGGTGGAATATTCTAAGAAGGGGAGGGACAATACAGTATTGTTTTGTACCTCCAAATGCTTCGTTGCTATTCTATTATGACAAATCATGTTTTAATGAGTGTTGATGTTGTATTTTGGAATTATTTTTAATTAGTTATATCCAGTATATTGAATAGTCATGATCGATTATTTACCGCCAGGAAGTGATCGGGCCAAAATATATATATTTTTTTGTGTTTGGTCCAGGTAGTAAGTGGTAGTCCCCCGGGTTTGGGAATTCAGACCTCATAAACATTAGAGCTTTTGACCTCGACATCGATGGTCGAGATGACTCAATAATTTCACCTCAACAGTCCCTTATGTCCACACTATTCTAGTCGTCACCATGTAAATAAATTATTATTATGGTCGACCCTTCTACACAAATTGACATTTACGACTTGTATGATACACATTTAATTAATAATATCTATATTTTACGCAGTATCTTCTCAAAATCTTTTTTATTCTTGGGATTGTCACGCAACGTCCATCAAGTTTAAGCTGTATTGAACCATACCGTATAATTTCAGCCAATTCTCAGAAACATCCATATAGCCTTCATCATCAGCTCCACAATCATCTGTCCCAAATCCAATCGGCCACTCTTCTTCGCGTATGGGTTCTTTTTTTAGTCGTATGATCAATGCCGCGTCCTATAATCGAATCGATTTTCCGCCTCGAACTGTAAGACATCGTTTTTTAGTGGATTTAAATAATAATTTTATATCAAATGGATACAATAAGTGAATATGTCGAATGCTCTTTGTCTTGAATATTTACGTGACAGACTAAGGGCATTCTTACAAAGACCCATATTCACATTGTCGTAAAAGTGCATACAGCCTCATATTGGCGATGCCCGCAGCCCCGTATCGGGTATCTCGGGGTCCTCAGAGGGCGCAGCCCCCGCAACTTGACACCGCAAAGTAAGGAAATCCTTTGTTCAAGCATCACCGGGCAAGTGGAGCACACAATCCCTCAGGATGCACCAACGTCAGGTGGTCGATGGATCGAGATTGTCATCAATGTAGTAAATGAAGGATGTTCACTATTACCAAATCACCACTTTCACACGATATTAAAGCTTTATTTATATAATACATCGGGGCGGAAGATACTTTATTGTTCGTACAATATATATATTTTTGTGATTACTTTCACCGGGTCAACACAATCAAACGTATATGAATATGCGGTAATTATTTTAATTTATTTAAAAAATCTCAATATTTGTATGTCGTGTCGAAATGGGCAGATGTTCGACTCGGAAAGAATGTTTTACAATCGATAAGCGGCGCTACATTTCAAAAGACACGGGTCTCGCCATCCAAATATTTATTTATTTGCTTAATTCTCGGAAGTTGAAATGCCGATTTCCACAAGATAACGCTCTGACCTCGTAAAGTAGTTCCCTATAAATATATCGAAGCATAATAATTTAAAAAGCGGTCTAATGAAATCTAAGATAGGTGACCTCGTATACTCAATTACAATTTTTTCCCATACGAGACAATTAATTTATTTTTTTATTTCTTCGGGGTAAGTGTCGAATTTTATTATGGTTTCTCAATATGCGTTAAACCTTCAAAGAACCCCTGGTTTACTTCTCGGTAGTTGAGGTTGAAGAACGGACGGATGTGGTCAGAAGTGACCTGGCGAAATCCTCGACCCCCCGAATGAGCAATTTTACACAATATAATAAATAACAATGATTATTTTCTCCACTCCTTTCATCATAATTACGCGGCGGCGACCAATGTCGAGATCCTTTCTCTCTTGAAAAGTTCCATTAGCGCAGCAATTGTATATTCATAAAGTGGTGATTGTAATGGTTGTTAATTCGTAGGTTTACGGTAAACTGTTAATCATAATATTGGAGGGCAAGTTTTACGAGGGGCCGACGGACAAAATGAGATCGGTCGGCTCTTCAACAAGATGATCTCATCGTCTGGTTTGGCTTATCTCTCTCCTTGTGTCACCAACAGTTCTTCAGCCTTCTTCAATAAACAAACCGAACACCGTGTGTATGTGTACTGTAAACAATTTTCATATAGCGCTTTAAATTTCAACACAACGCCTGTGTAAGTGAGTGTGTGGAACATTTTTAAGATGATGTAACTGTACGCTTTATGAGAGAATTCATCGTTAAAAGCATCAAAGGTGTTCTAAATGTAAAAGATCCCCTCGCCATTATGGAACGACCGATACGCATGTTTGATCACACATACAAATATTATTAAGTGACCTCGCTACGCGTTTTGACTTGACGTGGCGATACTTTACGGTGCCGGTCTCTCTTTACTGATTTATCTAATTTATTCTGTACGCGTTTATTGAGTAATACTAGAATGAATTATTCCTCTCTTAACCAATTACATAGACGTGTACATACGTTCGGATCGAACATATTGTTGACGCATTTTCGGTTAAAATTTTTATAATAGCGACCTTCTCGAATATGAAATTGAATTTTCAAGGTATTAGTCGACTGCGTTAATTTAAATTGTAATAGGTTTTAGACCACATTATTGGTTTTTCCCTCGCTGCGATGTCGAGAACACGTGTTGTGTAAAACATGTGTGATTTTTTTTTTAAATTTCCGTATACGTATGTGTACTTGCGATAAGATGTCACATATCCATACGGTCTAATTCGGCCTCGTTGACTCTTTTTGTTATTAGCAGCTTTCTAGCGAGGGAAGACGCATTGACCCGAGTGAGTGTGTCTATATTTAAAGCATAGAAGTGTTAAGTGTGTCAAAATATGAATTCGGCTGTGACAGTGGAGAGCTTCCTTTGTGCGTATGGAGTATTGAAGGTAGTCGTACGTGTGTCGAGTAAATGCGTGTGCCAAATGGTAATTTGCTATACCATCAGTGAGTACCAGTGCTCAGTGGTGACCCACTAAACTAAGGGGCGAACGGTTCGATTCCCCGCCAAGGCTTTTCATGATCATGCCCCTCAGTACGCACATAAAACACGCTTTGTATCTAATTGCTCATTTCGGCGTAACAGTATAATGGTTCAGTTTACAATCCGAGCGGTCATTTTGTAATGTATTTTAAAATTTAACAAAGAACACTCTAGCATTGTTTGGCAATTTGATTTAATCGATTGTATGGAAAATTACATACAGCTCTATAGAATAACTTGTGATCTTTGACCTAAAAATGAGTTAAGAAAGGTATTATGCTTCTAGTAACTATTCTATTATCATTTTGTTTGTACCTTCCCTGTTGATAGGGGATGGGATGGACATTTACGGGAGAATATAGTTTCCCAGGCCACCTCACAGCAACGAGTCCTTCAGATCTAGTTTCCTACTATAGTTCTACCAGCCAGTGGTCATACTATCATTGGGCCATAAGGCGGCTCATAATATGATATCTAATTCTAAATTGGTTTGTTATATATTTTTTAATTTCCTGTAGTTCGTTGAAATATAAGACCGATTAATCTTGTAATTTATCACATATACTCGTAGTCTATATGTGGCAATCGCGTTTATCGAATTGAAGCAAAACAATGACCGAGAAGAGTAAGTAGCACGTGGCCAGTGGTAATATTCCAAGGTTAAATGTATGTATATAACAGACGAGGTCCTGTGAAAGTGCCTAGACAAGCCTATGAAACAAGTAGGTTAAGATCAGGGATACCGTTTCCACTCTTCTCCTCGACGTACTGCTGGCCCCGTTCACACAAATCCAAGGACGTCGACATCTTTGACCGCCGAAACAGTTGTATTAATAGTTAATTTATAATATTGTGAAACGAGCAGGCCTTTGTCAGTGTTCGGGTTGTCGGGTCTCTTATTCGCGTTCCAGAGCACACATACACATCATCGGTAATCGGCAATGATTCGGAACTTGGACCGGTTTTCAGCATCGAGAGAGCGCTGGCCTCTCAACCTGTGCCTTGTACCTCCATCATCATCACTGCAAACATCGCCATCATCGTGAAGGGACAATATTTTAGACTCTTTTCAAGGTGTCCTGTTACGCTGTGGTGACCCCCGTGTGTTGTTAAATCAACCGTTTTCAACGTGCCTGACGGGCGGAAATTCATCCTGAAAAAATAAACACGGTATCCTCTTTCCCAACATCGTACATTCGTATCGTTTAATACACATATTGTCATTGTGGAAATGGGCTAAAAATAAAGCAAAGGGACTAAATTGGAGTTTGATTAAGCCTCCGAGTACAGGTGACGGTGCATCCTGTTCTCACGACCCTCACTTCTAGGGTTTCCATCCTGTGTTCTCTAGGCAAATACACCATAACCGACAACCCCATATAACACCCGTGAGAAACACACTTCATTCGCCATTATTAATCATAAAAAATACTGCATATTTACAAAATTTTACTCATATAGAGGAATTCGGAATTGGTACTATATTAACTACGTTTAACCCGGTCGAAAAATTTAACATTTTTATATGTAGGTCATTACCAAAGACGACTTAAAATCATGGTTTTTTTATTGGTAATTTATATTATTCATAAAGTGTCCTACCTAAATGTACTTTAATATCGTAAAAAAACAGCCTCAAACCTATTTAAAAATCGACTTGAATATTAGCCTTATTATGAAGATCGACTGTTTTGTTCCTAATGTTAGTGCTTAAGTCATTGATACTAGGATTTTTTTTATTATATCTGGTGCAGCTAAAAAAACTAACAACATTTACTATTCTAACCCACACCATTCCTATTTTCATAATATAATATATTTATATGTTTGTGTAATATTCGTGAAACTTAATTATGTCTATGACTATTTCCTAACGGCTACTTATATCAAACCTATCTTCACCAGATTAATATCAGGGTGCTTCGTTTTTTCCCGATAATCGCCACTAATCAAAATCCATCAAGGTTCCATCGCAGTTTAAGACAAATGCACAAGAGCTAATTGAGCTATAAATAAGCCCAGAGTTGTGTAATTGAAGGTGTTAAGTAGTGAGCTTTTTAGTTGAAATAATGCAATAGCTTGCGGTGTTAAGGTGGAGCGCGTAACACATTAGCGACTACGCGCAACAACTTACACATGAACACGTACGTAAGAAGCCCTGCATTTTAAACAATATATAGTTTTTACCTGTTATTAATCATTTGTTTTATTAGTATAGTAGTGGTGATGGTACTGACCTACCTTATTCTCGCCTCATGACCGGCTGAGTCACAGACATACTGCCCCCTCCACACAACACACTACATATGTATACAGTGGGCGTCGCGACGCTAATACACTAAAATTCATCATCATCATCATAAGCACTCCAGTTCAGTGAAGAACCAAGGCTTCTCGCACCAGCATCTTCCACTTAATGCTCCTCCAGTTATTAATTCCTAAACTCCTAACTACCTTATAAAACTCGTCCGCCCATCTTAGCCTAGGTCTACCCTGCCTTCGCTTACCCACAGGCTTGCTGGATAGTATTTCCGATACTATCCCTCCTGCTCTTTAACCCAACCTAGTGTTAAAGCCCTAATAAACTGCACTACGTTCACGCTCTTATATAATGAGTAAATCTCATCGTTCCGTCTAATTCTAAATAGTCCCGGTGCCTCCTGAACAGGACCCAAGATCCTCCTAAGAATCTTCCCCTCGAACCTAAGTAGCCTATCCTCTTCAGTCTTGGTAATAACCCATGTTTCTGCACCGTAGGTTAGTACTGGCCTAATTAGCATCTTGTATAATTCTACCTTGGTACTTCTACTTGGCATCTTGATCTGAACAAGCGTACTAAGCCGAAATACGCCCTATTAGCACTTTGCTGGCGAGAGTTTATGTCCTGACACTAATATTATATTATATATGAATTAAGACAGTGTCGTGGGAATAAAAGCCAAGTGTGCTTGCAAACACATTGCTTTGGTTACGGGCGCAAATATTTACCAGCTCATTGATGGCTTGCGAATTAACCCGCGCTCCCAGTGCACTTCACACACAATTGCGCGCACTCTCTCAATACAAATATAATAAGTAAATGTGTCGCCGGGTGTTTGGACGAATGGCCGAAACGGGCGGATGCGCTTAACGATCGTAATTATATGAAATAATTAGTGCGCCGCCCCCTTTTAATTGTGCCATCGTGCCGCCTTCCGCCACATATATGTATTCAATATAACAAGACAAAATCTATTAAATTAAAATGTGTTTTTCGCACATGTAATTTGCGGTCGCTTTTTATGAAGACAGTGGTCCGTCCACCGAGTCTGAGCCTGAGGTCACTCTTGAAGAATGCTCTCGTGTCTTTTGACCTCGTCATATCCATACTTTGTACACGTGTAACGTTATTTCAATATAAGGGTTTTCCATACAACAACAAAAAGTATGAATGTTTTATCGTTTTAGGAGCAATAAACTTGTATAAATCAATAAATCGATACAGTGATACAAGTACACTGTTATTTGTTCATGTAGGAGCAATCGTGTCATGAGTTTTAAAATTTGAGAAATCTTTCAGATATTCTTTCGTTCTGATAACCATATATCAAGGGTATACTGCCAAAATGCACTATGTCATATTTCATAGTTTTGAGATGATGGCGAAATAGTGAAAAAATATGGTATATTTTTGAATAAATTATGGTATAATACAATGACTTCTTTTGAATGAAATTGATAGTTTGTTGTCAAAATTACCAATTGCTGTGATCACTATTTTACGTCTGCGCCATTGATATAAACATAAGATATCGCATGAGAGGCTAAATGCGTTCAATTGGATCAAGTGGCCAAAAACATGAGTTACCTGGCAAACATTATACTGTAAACATCTCTCTTCATATCTTCAGTTATATTTCACAGTAAAATGGGTAAATGCATTGTTACTACATGTCATATGGACTCAAATAGATCTAGGCTCAGTTATTACCGCTGAATACTTCTGTAAGATGTTTAAAATATAATTGCGTTTTAATCACCAAAGTATTGTCACAGCCACACTCAGTAACGTGTTGAAAAGGGAGACACGCTTATGCCTTTGAATAGGAGAGAAGAGTGCTAAAATACACGGGTTTACATGACTTATTTATATGCAATGTTTATATCTATGTTCTGCGCGTATTTACAGTATGACAGTTGTTCTAGACATAAGAAAATGGTATTAGGTTCTGATTCATACTTAATTTCGTCAAATTTTTGTGTATTCCCTAGCATCATCATCAGGTACGATGAGTACTGTGTCTAAAATACTCCTTTACTCATTAGCAACTCCTTTGGTCTCGTCGTCCTCGATAAATGAACGTACTGCATCCATTATATTCATCGGAGTCGATCTCGTTTGGGAGTCTAGAATGGAAATAACTTGGTTGGTGTTTCTCTTCATTCCTCGGCGACAACATCCACATCTGCTTGTGGATCTGGAAATAGCGCGTCATTGCCACGACTCACGCACACACGTGGTGCTGATCATCACCATCATCATTATCAACAACACAACAACTTCCAGATATGTCAGACACTTCCAGTCAGCTGCCGCTGCCCTGCTGACATCATCCTACAGGCGCTCGATAATTCACATATTTTATATATATTCAAACACAAAATTTAATATTGCATAAGCCTTATATTATATACCCTTTTGCATATATGGAGTTGGCACTGAATGCGTTAATGTCGTCATAACGATAATCGGTCTTCCTCCGGTTCAAGGGACTCTCTTTGCATACGTGTGCGAAGTGAATTAGTTAGTTTGCGTGTGTGCAAAAGGTACGAGATTAACATATGGATATATACCTCAATCGTTATGATCGTTTTTATAACGTTATCGCCCCCCATCGAAACCAAATTGCAAGGTTTGGGTCCTGGAGATTCACGCCATGATGAAAAACTTGATCGCCATCATTATACTATATGTAAGGCAGACGAGACAATTGGCCGTGACGGAGTCCACAAATTAAAACCCAAGATACTATCTTTTTGCTTTTACTGCAACTAACTAAATATATGCCACCGTACATGTCGCATCGATAATATGAATAATAATTAGTTTTAAGTGTGTGTATAATTTGACAAAATAAAAAAAAAACATTCCCAGGATACCCTGTCGGAAAGGTCTGGGGCGCCATCATGCTGGCGGCAGATCTGGGCCGTTTTAGATTTATTTGCCCTCTTTGTGGAATTCCGAACACCAAATCGCTTTCGGCGAACACCATTTTTTTTGGTTGGTGGTAAAAAGACATCTTGTATGTTTTAATAAATTGCTTTACATCGGGTTCGCAACGAGGTGACGGGGTCAATTAGCTCATTGTGGCGATCGTTTTCGAGAATCGATTTATTGTACATGTTGGGTCAATTAAAGTGTTTATTTTTTTTTAAATTTTAATTGGCGCGATGACCCAATAATTAATATCCAGACCGGGTTTGTAATCCCTGGCGTGTCGCTTCATTGTTCTGGTGTTTCTGCACCGACCGTCTCGTTTGTTTTATGCATCGTCGTGCATTTGGCCAGAGATGGCAAACAATTTACGAGTAAATACTTAAGTAATGAATGTTATTGAATGTAATTAATCCTTAAGGATGTTAGTGTGATTGATTGGTAGTGATAATTGTATGTTCGTTGATTATAAAGTCCCTGTTTGATTCAGTTGAATAGAAGTGCAGGTGTCGTCGAGTTTCCCAGACGCATCCGGCGGGATGTTGAACTGTAGCGGGCGGGCACTGGTCTCAAGGTCTACATGGAAAGGGACGACACCATATAAACGATAAGGACAATGCTCTACAAAAAACACCACTGCACTTTCGGGGAACTCTCCGCCTCGGTAGGCGTGTTCTCCGCCCAAATATCATTCGCTAATATGTACCTTTACCTATCAGATCAACTCCACTTTACTCGATACTCCTCAACCCCGAATTTCCCACCGAATATGTGGATTACCTTTTGTATTTTTGGACATTTAAATTAATAAAATTTCAGCACAATACCTCATCTCATTCTATATATAATCAGACCTAGTCCATGTTGGTGTAATGAAGGGCTTTGACGCATTCGAGCTCTGCAACAATTTGATTATTGTATTATTTTATTTGGACTTTCTACTATTTATACAAAACATATGATATACACATTATATTTATGGGATAAACCGAAAATTTAAACATTTCACCGAATAATAAAGCATTATAATAAGGCGAGTAGTACTCCACAATTGTGAGCAATTATAAACCGGTTTTTTTCACCCTCTTGGCCGAAGTTTGTATATTGATATATAGATAGATAAATAAATATTTTACTTAACCTGCTCAAATATGCAAATATTTTGATTTAATGCCTATGGTGAAATAGTGCAATTAATTCTATGAACTAATCCACTTTTCAGAATAATTTTTAAGATGTCACTCAGTGTTTTGTCAGTCAACCGTTTTGTATAATGATGTGGCTTTATTTCTGTATGCTTAACTGTATTTCTGAGAATTTAGTTTGCAATTCAGCATGATGAGCAATACTCATTGACCTGGTCATCGCCATGACCGCGTCAATTCGCATACACTCCGTGTTATGGTCGTGTTTAATATTTGGTCATTGACCGTGTTGGGATTACCTGTTGATAAGGTCGTCAGTCGCTCGCGGCTTAGAGTAATGGCTAAAGCACTCTCAGTACGGGACGCTTCGGCCGTTGAATGAATCGAAAATGAGAGTGCTGCGCAACGAGCACGCAAAAATGACCTTTAAACGCATCAACGTGTTTATTTGTCGAATCCATATACGTACAGGATGCTTTAATAATAATTTATCAGTTGTGTAAATATTATGTAAAATGTGGGACAGTAGGGAAGGTTGGCGAATTGTTATAGACCTTTAGTAGTGGCCGGTCGTCCTTCTGGCGGTCCGTGGCCCGCGATATCCTTTGTTCCTCGCGGCTTTGCTCTGACCGTAAAAAACCCACCAGGTTGCATTCTTCACGGGGTCTCCTCACTCGTTCCTTCTCAACTCTACCCCCAATACCATATTTATCATCATAATCATCTGTCACCACTGTGTCGTACTCTCACGTGTAACGTGTACTGCACCTCTCTCCTTTCCGCTAACTCAATATAAATGTAGTAGTCCGAAACCCAATATTTGAACCATGCATTTGTTTTACTGTCAAAGGTCAATAGAAATAGGATAGCCAGACTGTCGAGTCTTGGCACCGCATGATGCATGATGATTCATCCCTAACGCATAGTTCTATTTCTACTGAACAGTTTATTGTGTGGAACAAAAACGCAATCGAAAATTGCAACCGCGCTTTGGGCATAGTATGGCGAGGAGCCGCATTGCAGTCGCCTCCCCCCTGCCCCGCTTGTCTCCAGAACATCACTTCACCGCCCCCTCGGCCGTAATTATGCAACTCCCTCGTCCCCACTCTCCGGACTGAAGGTGCGATGCACTGGCCCAATGCACCTCACCACCTCGATATTGCCTTCCCCTTGACGTCATCAACAATACCTATCTATTATGATAACATTAACTTACTTTGGTATCGGTCAAAGCACCTTTGGCAGATCAATGCACTCCTTTGCGTCACCGAGAGTCTAGCCATTGCGGAGATCTATTAACCGCATCCTATTTAACAGAAACATACACATTATCAACCATTCTATTATAATTAATTGTCTGATGAAATCTATAGTACGAACCAAATCACTTTGAATTACTACACATAAAAGGCTATAGTGTATGTATACGTTTTACTGTCTGTCTGTATTGTAAGCTCTCTCTCTCGAGTAACGTGTTCGATTAGTCAAAAATTTATATAATATTGATGATGTACCTTGAATGATTGCGCATTTTTATTATAGAATTATTAATTAAGCTGCCTTATCGCCCGGTGGTTAGTGTAACGGATTCATGAATGAAACTCCCGGGTTCGATTCACAGCGCCGACGAAAAAGGTGTCCACTGGAGTCACTTGGTAGATCTACTAGATCTGAAGGACTCATTGCTGTGTAGTGGCCTGGGAAACCACCTCTACTGTATTCTCCCGTAAAGGCCACGGTGGCCTGACCAACCCCTTATAATGGGACTCTTGTCAATAAGGAATGGGTCACGGTATATAAATTATTAATTAATATTTTTATATCGGCAGTATTGCACATCGATAAGTCGAAACCTTTGTAAGGTAAATTAAGTAATTTTTGATATAATATACAATTTATCGGACCGTTTGTCGTCGTTATTCGGGATATCAGTGTATACCTGCTCACAAAGTGGACCTTCGTCTGGTTGGGTGTTGTTGTATTTCTCACGACCTGTTAAGAATACACAATTTTATTCAATATTGTGATGTGAGTATGATATATACGAGGCGCTCCCACTAATCCCGCATTATAACTTCTAATCCCGTCTGTAATCCTACGTAGTCCTATATTCAACGAGCACGCGTTCCTTATGAATGATGCCCTTTGTCAATGGACCCGCGACATCTTTATTTGGAGACGAATCTAATTTATATCGGTTGTTGACATTGTGTTATGGTTTCCATGAGTTAAATGCGTGCGTTTTTGCTTTATGAATCGACGCCCACGACTTCCTTTGCTGGTGACACATAATAGTTCCCCTCCTTGGTATTATACTTGCGCTGGTCTTCCATATATGCAACACCATAACCCCTTTTATATTTGTATACACGAGCACAGCTGACGTTAATTATTGACTTATGCAAAAATATTCCCTGCACGCACACTAGGACTACAGTAATTCGACATATCATAATGTTACCAAACTGATAATGATAAAAAATTGCACACGCAATATCGTCACACCCACATAACGACCGTTCTTTATTTATTTATTTCGAATTGTTTGTCATAATTAACCCTCTGCCAATTGTAGAGCACTGCTTGGTTTACATCTTTATTACACATATTGTTGTTTTATCCTATTTGATTTTGGGATATTAACATAACAATCTTAATGCCGCGTACAGATACTGGCGAATCTTCACATTTGGCTTTGATTCTATTAAGTGTGTTAGATTTTTACTAAATGAAATCAAATGTTTCGAACACCAATCATTATATTCACGTTATGATTAATATTGTGTGTATTGATATTATTATTTAACAATATTTAATTAGATTCTCGCGAACATTCGCATGAGTGTATGGATGGAAGTAATATTACAAAGGAAATCGTTGCAGAATTTATTTAAAAAAAAAATCGTGACGCCTTCCCTATTGACGGGAGTCCCTTTATAAGGGGTTGGCCAGGCCACCTTGGCCTTTACGGGAGAATATAGTAGAGATGGTTTCCCAGGCCACCACACAGCAATGAGTACTTAAGATCTAGTTTGCTAAGCTAGATCTACCAAGTGACTCGAACCCGGGAGTCTTCACTAACCACTGGGCCACAATGCGGCAGAATTTACTATTATTTAAGAAACCGGTCTTTATTCATACCCCTCAGAAATAGTACTTTCACCCGTGTATATTTGAAAAATCCAGATATATCGTTTCGGACCACGTAGGCGAAGTGACATTTGCTGTACATTTATTTAGACGCGGTTGGTCTGCCTTAGCAGCTAAAAGAGCCCAACAAAATTAGCCTTGCCCTAACCTGTACCAAACCTAATTGATGTGGAACATGCTTCGATTATTTTGACCAATAAGTGAGGTTATTCCTTGGACAAGGAGAAGAAGTGAATTAGGATTAAGAAGTGGCGAGATCTAGCCGAGTATCAGCTGGGAATGGTATTCGAGCGCCGCGACGGCGGTATAGGAGCTTGGCGTCCAGGAATAGAGCGGCTAGAAGCGGCACCACTAAATGTCGGGGGCTGCATGCGGCACATCACACATTCCACTGCCCCGAGCGACATTTACCACTTCCTACTATCTATTCTATACACTCTGCATACTTTATACTCTTCAATAATACGACTACTGTCAATCATACCGCAGGACATGCAATCTTAAACATACTTTGCCTTGCCTACAACACACCATCAATATCCTCTTACCATGTGCAGTAGTCAATGATTAAACCAACATATTAAAATATCCCCAAGAAGATGACAAGTAACATCATAATACCAACATAGAATATCCCTGTCAGATTACATTTTTTACACAAAAAATCCATTACCAGCAAAACAAATGCCAAAACATTCATGTTGTCGTTTGCTCTACACGCATAAGAGTAGTCATACGAACAACTCATTTTGTTGTGCCACAAAATATTAAGGCCCGGTTTCTTCAAGTTTCGGCAACTTCGGCGATTTACGCGCCAAATGCGTTTCTTCAAGATTAGGTCGAGCTACCAGCTGTCAAAATCCAATTCGCCGATATTCAGGTGTATATATATAAATCTCGTGGTATCCCCTCCCATTCCAGTTTCGCCTGTATCCATGTTCTCTTGAATGCTTCCGATACACACATCGGAACCGCTCGGCTATAGCTTTGACAGGCGCTGAAGAAACAGAATATTTGTATATGACACGAGATGCGTACAATCTCTTAGAACACGATTTGAAGAAACTGGCTCTAAATTGCAAATATATGTTTATATAAAAAATACAGCTCCAACTACAAATAGGGCTTCAAATATGACTGTTGTTTAAAAATCTGCTATTTAATTTGAATTAACCTTGAGATTTTTACAAATACAAAGGTATATTTCACACAACACTAACATTTATGAATAACATTTTTTGTTACATTTTCATCAATTACTGGAAGGATGATGATGTTTCACCTAAGTTGTTATTTTTATTGACCAGAGCACCCCTTTTTTGTATGGAAATGACGGTTAAAGTGGTAACGGACCACAGCTGGACATCCAAACCGCATAACACCTGACAGGTTCACCCCATACAATATACAAACAGTCACCGTTTCCGTACATAACACAATTATTGTTACGGTTTAACGTATTTTTTGTCTGTCACGTACCAAGCTCGTAATACAGATATGGCATGGACGTTAGGAGCGATGGCCTGGTCTTGTGTCTCCCTCGGGATGTAAACAAAAACAAAAGTGATGCGGTACGAGCTCCGGGAGTTTGGCTCTGCTCCAAGCTTTCTGTCACCACAACCAAAGCAAGCCGATGCATCCGTTGAGAAATACTACTCTATATGATGCTGCAATCTTGAATGCGTTGAATAATTCAAGTCAATCTAATCAAAATATAAAATCGACACAAATAAAAATATCTGTCTTTAGTAACACATATGAATCATTTATGATTACAGTACAGTCGCCCATTTCCAATACTTCCATCAATTAGTGTATACATTTTCGGTGACACAAAGTTACGTTTCGTTTCGCAAGACACAATATTTTGATATCATATTTTCGTTGTAGTATATGATAGTAGAGGGTGGTTATAGGCCGGTTAAGAGGGTGGCGCGTGCGTATGAAGGCAGTGCAAGTAAGTACCAACCCCTAGGTTAGGTCACTGCACCCTCTGCATCATCGATCCATTATTTCTACTCTAATACAACCATAAAAAAGTAAATCCATACACCAGATTCATATTAATATGTATTCTTACTATACATTCTACATAAAATACAAGTGAACTTAATAAAATAATAATTAAAGTCGAAGGCTTTGCTCAATCGATAGAATGTGAATACTGGCCATAAATAGAATTCGCAAGGATTTCGCCAAGTAGTTAAACACGCACAGTTTAAGCATGTAAGTTGAGGGTGTGCTGTATTGTATTAGGGGTGCGACGGTCGTAAACTCTTCGGCAATCCTCGGCTATATCCGCCCCACGTGCTGGGAGGGTGTTGAGCTCAGGGTGGATCGGCTGATATTAATGCCGTCCCCGTTCAAACATATTGCGCTGTCATAATTCGCTTGCCTACTAAAATACATTTTGTCTAAAATTGAATCAATCGAGTTGCACAATGCTTAAGCAAAAAATGCCACCGACAGGCCGCGTACGGAGATCTATTTTGGTTACATCGTCTATCGGCCGGCTTGTCTAATGACTCGTATAAAGAAGGAAGTAAACTTTATTCATGTGTTAGCTTATAAGGGGTATACAATCGATATAAGGGGATATCAATGGGGCTCCTGAATGTATATAGAAGGTAGCCGTATTTTGCCGCATTGGTCCGCAGCGCCGGAAAACCACCCCTGTCTACACCACTCCCACTAAACCACCCGCTGATACTACAATACACCATAGTACAACCTTCCTTCCTGCCGGTGTCGAGACGACCACTCCCAGAGGCGCGACGCTTGTAACACGTGGTTATACTTCTTTAAACCATACTACCCTTTACTAGTTGGAAAAGATATACCAAGACTTCGTGTATAAAAACCACGCAATAAATTTACAACTTTTGATATATTTTGCGCAATATGCTATGGGAAATGAGTACGCGTTTTCACGTATCGATCCTCATACGTCACGTCCGATTTTAAACATGTAATATGAAGAACCCTTTCATGTTATTCCTTTTTTGGCACAGAATGTACAATTCCAGACAAAATGGGCCCAAATTCGAAATTGTCGACCTTGAACTTCGGCAGGGCCTTGCTTTGATCGATCCAATCGCTGCCTGGAAGCGTATGTGATATGAATATGAAATAATACTGATGTAAAAATTAAAAAATATGTACGCGAGCTTGTTGGTGTGTCCCTCCATAGCGGCGTTATTTTCTACTTGGTGTACGACAGTTTGCTTGCTACAGGCGCTGGTGATATATTATCACTCTTTCCATTGGGAATTATGAATAATAGTTTCATTTATAATTATTTATATATTTTTATGCATCGGCATAATATAAATAGTTTATTAACATTGTTATTTTTTTTGTTTCAGGTTGCAAAATCAAGGCTTTACGCGCCAAGACAAACACTTACATCAAAACACCCGTAAGGGGTGAAGAGCCAGTATTTGTGGTCACAGGCAGAAAAGAAGATGTGGCCAGAGCTAAACGCGAAATCTTATCTGCGGCAGACCACTTCAGCCAGATCCGTGCTGCCCGACGCACATCTGCCGGAGCTCCTCCTGGACCTCCAGCCGCCGCACCAGGACATGTCACAGCCCAGGTCAGAGTTCCATACCGCGTCGTGGGCCTCGTAGTTGGTCCCAAAGGAGCTACCATCAAAAGAATTCAACACCAAACACACACTTATATCGTCACACCGAGTAGAGACAAGGAGCCCGTTTTTGAAGTAACAGGATTGCCAGAAAACGTGAATGCTGCCAGAAAGGAGATCGAAGCTCATATTGCCGTGCGTACAGGAAGCGGCCAACCATCCACTGGAGCTCCAGGAGAAGATCCAGAAATACTCGGTGCACTTTGCCGCACAGGACTGGGAGCACTTCTCAGCCGTTTAGATACCACACAAGCTCCGGCTTCATGCTCCTCAGGCGCTTTCTCATCATCGGGATCTGTGTCCTCCGGATCAGGATGCAGCGCGCCAGGCTTGGCAAGCATCTGGTCTCCAGCCGAGCGCGAGCGTGACGAAGGTCTGGGAGAATCTCCAAGCTTTGAATCACCCGCCGGAGTATGGTCTTACCCGGCCAACAGACCGTCTCCCACAGGAACACCCAAGGGCTGCGCCCTGTGCTCCGATCGGCCCGTAGTCGCCGCTCTCATCCCGTGTGGCCACAACGTGTACTGTATGGAATGTGCCAGGAATCTGGTGTTGACCTCCAAGGTGTGCCCGCTGTGCTCCATCATGCCATCATCAGCTATCCGCATCTACTCTTAAACGCCATACTAAATGTAACAGTCAAATCTCCCACCTTCAGGACAAACGTCGTATATTCGGCCATCATTTTGCTGCTCCAGGCGGCGATTTCCCCCAAAAAAGGCTGAACATCAACCATCTCTATGTATGGCAGTTACTTTTTCACTCTTTAAATCCACTTAATTTAATGATATTTTAATTATACTATGAGAGTATAACAATAATATATTTATGATGTGTGCGCGATACTCTGACTGATTGAATGGATGAATGTGAATAATATATAAATGAATGAATATACGCATATACCACACGTGGTTATGTTTGTATTGTAAGATTTACTAGTTTTTAATGACGAATAATAACCGATAGTTGGAACAGAAGATAATAATTGATACATATCCCTAATTGTTAGTGGCGATGGTTGCCCTCGTGTAACTAATTCATTGTTGCATTCTGTCTAGTTTTATACGTACATCTTAAATAGACACACGTGGATTTAAAGATTCACCAATACATGATTTATGAGAACGAGACATGCATTGATATGTGTATTATTATTATTACTATATTAATAATATCATTATTACCAATACTACTACTACTACTATATTTCAAATATATTTATAAATACATATATATATATTTAAAAGAATCTATAATAATGCGTGTGCGTGCATTTTGTGAAAATTATTTTAAATGTCGCAAAACAATTTCGTTCGTTCTTTATTTGTGGATAGACATTAGTGAAAAATTGATTGTTCAAAGTATTTTTTTTGTCCCTAGTATTTTTTTATATTTATAAGTTATTGTTATATTATTATTATTGTCGCTCGACTATTATAGTTTTTATTTTTTTACTTTTTTCACAAAACGAAATTTAATTAGTTATATCGATAAGCGAGGCTCATATATGTTTTGTATGATTTTTTTAAAATAATATTATTATGCTTAGTTTCGGGAGCGAACAGAAATGACATTTTTTATTGACGATTCAGCGCAATCCGCCGTCTTGTTTATTGGGTTTATAGTTTATATCTCAATAATAATATAAATTTTTTAATAAAATAAACGTCACGTGTTGTGTGTAAAAAAAGACTACATTAATATAATAATAATGATAATTATAATAAACAGAATATTGATGATTATTTTGTACTTTGCGAGCGATTGATAGCTTAGACGACATTGCCACCAAAACGAGATGATATTTTAAAAGAATGTTTTCCTTTGATAGTTTTATATTATTAATTAATTAATTATTATACATATAACCTACAATACAAACGTATATTTTTCGCATAGACGATGGATATATATTTTTCATTGATCACTCTATATATTTTATATGATTATTATTTGCGTCACTTCATTAGATTCATAGAATTAGATCTCAGTGTTTTATTTCTTTACGTTAATTTCGTAAAGTAGTGATTATGATTTTAAAATAGTGACATGCCCCGTGTAATTATGCCATGCACAAAATACAATAGTTTGCATTTGTTCATCATACAGTACAGATATTAGATTTACTACAAAATAATTATTATAATATTTAATCATAGCATAACAAATACGACCGATTGTGGAAATCTAATAATGTTTGTATTTTTGTAATTTAATAAAAAAAACACAATAATCATCATCCGACAACACTCGTATAACAACAACGGAGCATGACATGAACATTTAACTATCTGTAGTACTTAAATGCGATTTGGTAGTAGTGACTGTAGGGTTTTCATATTAAATATATTGTTAGTAAAGCGCATTACGACACTTCATAACACAAGCATAACAACTCTCAGTAGAGTAAGTTCTCCGCGTAAACCCGCCGCGCTCGCTCATTCATTGGCCGAGAGAACAAGCCCCGCGATTGGTCGGTGGATTGACCGTGTGATCGGTCGCACTGTGTTCACCACTGAACGGTTGTGTTCTAATTGATAAAAAAAATTAAAAAAAGAATATATATTTGTGTATTTATTATATGAGCGATTAGCAGGGTCTCTCGCAGGTTGTAAGCGTTCAATACAACAACTCATAATTCACTGTTAGCGCGCCGGTACGAAATTGAGCAATAATTGAGTAGCAGGGAAACTATTTTAACACTCTTTTTATACTCGTATATAAACAAAATGTAGTTTACGCGTATATAATGATAATAATAATAGTATTTGGGGTTATTACATACATTTCACGGGAGTACGGCGGGCGCGCTGCTCATAGAAAAGCTTAATTTTGCACACCGTGAAGCTCGAAAACAATTAACAACCAGCGGAATAGCATGTGCACATTTTAAATATCACAATATTGACTAGAGAAAGACTGAATACTCATGAGAGAAGGGTTGTGCACACCCATTCACAAGTGTCCCGTTGTTAATTGTCTCCGTTCTTGATATTGCAAAACCACCAACAAACACTAACATTGTATTGATATTATTTTTGTCGTCGTTACGTTTAGGTCACCAAAGTTTAGGTAGGCCAGTACCTTGTTAATTATTATTTTTATTTTGTGTGTGTGTATTAAAAAAAAAGTAATATTATATTAATCGTGTCAGAAACAAAATATGTTTTATGAATGCCATTTTGCAGATTTTATATGCGTGTATTTTTAGATATTTAGTTTTATTCGTCTTACACATTAATAATACTCTAGTATATTACATACATATATAAATAATTGTAACAGTAACGATTAAATCCTGTTGAAAAGTGCTCAAAATTTAAGGAAATTATAATATGGTTGCATATTGTCTATTTATACTATATATACTTGTGTCCTAGTCGGGAATACTCTTTCAAGTACACATACATTTTTTTTAAAATTAATTTAAAATGTTTGTTTACCTTTGTCCATTCTTCTTCACTCTTGATTTGCGGGCGGCAGTTTGTGTACGAGATGACGATGATGATGATGTCACTTTTTATAACCTAAAAGTATATAATATACATTTGTAATCATTCAATTGTTTGGGAACATTCGAGCGGATACATCGACTTTTTATAAAATATTAAAATAATCTCGCGTGCGTTTAGCTAAGCAAAACTGAAACATTTTGTATAAAGTTGTAGTTTAAAAATGTCGACCGGTGCCAAAATTCATCATCATTCATTCACGTGTCTTTGCCTAATGTTGTGCATAATATAAAATATATTGTATCATATAAATTCATCATCATCAATCCACAAAGTCATCGCGTTAAGTATGTA
Organism: Agraylea sexmaculata; assembly: GCA_022606485.1. Classification (NCBI taxonomy): domain Eukaryota; kingdom Metazoa; phylum Arthropoda; class Insecta; order Trichoptera; family Hydroptilidae; genus Agraylea; species Agraylea sexmaculata. The sequence goes on from JAGTTH010002391.1 coordinate 33,079, forward strand.
AGAATGCCCATACGTACACCCCATACATATATTTTTTTAAAAACGTGAACTGTTTTTTGTAATACGAGAGACACTAAATTATAAAGTCGATATGAAATGGCGATAAGATAATCTCTTATTATCAACTCGGCACTATATGTATATAATTATATTTATTATCGTAACACATACACACATTACATATTATATTTAAATGAAAGTTATTATTATAATTATTACTGTAGCTGTATGTTAAATACGGAAGATGAAGATGGAACTGATTGCGAATCGGGAAATATTTTGTCGTCATTGATAAACAGATTGATAACGAGAGAGAGAATAATATAGTAATTATTTTATATCCGATAAATAAATATAAAAATACAGTAGTGATGATCTTCTTTATACATACATGAATATTATTAATATAATAAACGACGAACTAACGCACGTACGGCAACAGAGAGAATGAAAAAAAAGATAAACAAACGGATTACCTCTATTTATTTTCAGTGTTATTACAAAGAGATTGATTGATTCACAGAGAAAGATCAATTATTATATTTATGACTATTGGGAAATTCTATTGAGAGATGATGATCCATTGATTAGTTTATTTTTGAGCGAATCGAAGTACTTATATTATTATATATCATCACTATTATTACTATGCATATGTTTATCGTAAGCGTTTTTTGTCTCGTGAATTATATTTATTATTATAAAATATTTAAAAAACAAAGTATTGGAAAGTCACTTTTTCATAGTTTACGTTCCGCGGGACTGATCTTGTAGTGAAAAATCATAATGGCGGTCTTGGAAGGAGGCTTCGGGGGTTCGCATCCCAGTGGACGGGCTTTAGTCGAAATTTTATCCTAAAGGCAGATTGTAGAGAAAAAAAATTATATAGTATTTATTGTGGCCCGATTTACTTATAGTGGGCGTCGTGTGGTTACCAACCCCGTCCACCCTCTCGATGCTGACACCCTCGGCTCTTATTGTAGAATGTTGTAGTGGAATGGCGGATCACGCAGACTCCGTCGAAGACTTGGCTCGACTCACTAATCATCGTGCTGACCAAAGAGTCCCCCGATGTCCACCGACGACGGGGTCGCTGCCGCGTAGGGAAATACTGACTCGACTACCTACTTGCAGGGTCGATAATGTAGAGGAATTATTATATCTAGGAAAGAGCGTTAGTTTAAATACGATGTAAGAAAGATGTAGGAAAAAGTATGGAGTATATTATTCGGACTGATAAGGAATGAGATCTGCCGCTATGCTGAACAAACAATTATTCGTACGTTGGCTCGTTGCATTTCCTCTCCGCGTTTTTTGGTTTATGGAAAACTATTTATAAACATAATGTGTAGAATATTTAACAAAAATAAATAATGGCGATGTCTCATGGACGGACGCGCGTCGGCAAGGACCTCGTTTATACTTATAAAATATAATTTTAGTGTTAATAAGATGTTTATATTCCTGTTGCTTAGTTTGCTTCGTATTGATTATTATAATTACATATCCGTGTGTGGCAACTAGATTCATGTGTGATTGATAATGTCTTAAAAGGACTAAATATAAATAAAAAATAATTAATTAATTAATGAGTAATTCCAGCGTCTCTACAGACAGACTGTACTCGTCGTGTGCGTGGTTTTTTGATTTGATTCATTTATATTTAACGTCAGTCGCTTCCGAGATATGTGTTCATATATATTTTGGATCTAATATAAAATTCATTCAAAACATGAATATTTTTGTACAATTTGACAAAGTATTTAAGGGTATATTTAATGAGAACGACGGAAACGCACACACACACGCAGATTCGCGCGCGCGCTCCTCAAAAATTGTTAGAATTTGATATATATTTTAAAAGTAAGACTTATAAATAATTATATATACTATAAATTGATCGAGTTCACTTGATTTTTGTTGTGATTGAATTGTTTTGAGGCTCTCGTACTTAACTAAAAATAATACGAGTTGTATACGCGGCGGTCTGGGTAATGTGATTACCTTAACAATCGCCGTCGGTTGTTTTTTCCTTTCAAATTCCTTTTTTTTAAAACTGACTGAAAAATATATATTACACTATTTGCGATGCGCTTTTTTCCAAAAAAAAAATACATTTTTATTGTAAAAGTAACCAAAATTCCCCCGCGCCGTGATTACCGCGGCGCAAGTATTATAATTATAGTTGAACTAAATTTAAATTGAATTAATAAAACGAGGTCCTCGTCCGAAACGGGTACGGGATATTAGGATTTGTATTAGCTGAAATGGGGATTTATTGAAGAAAATGTCCTTGTTCATGTAGACATCGCATTCACTAAACTTTATAACTACTTAACTCCCTTTAGACACTTCTATAGCGTACATTTATATTACAACAGACTCGGCATCTATATTTAAAATACATAATTTATATTATATTGAATACATAGCATATTTCTAAACTGACTATTGCATGTATATCGTTAAACATAATTTTCTACGAATCGAGTACGTACGGTTTTTATTTTGATTTTGTCATATCTTTGGTTTTGTGTATTTCATTTGAAAAAATCATGGTAACTCGTGAAAGGAGCGCACAATTCAATAATAAAAATAATCGAGTGAGGGTGCTCAACCTACATAAAAATTAATTAAAATTAACGTAAGAGGTGAGAATATGTGAAAAAAAATTTAATATAATAACGACACATTATTTTTCTATATACCGAGAGACTTTTTTATAGAATATTAATAAAGATGAGAGTGCGTGTGTAAAATTTAATAAAAAAAAATCGATTCACTTAGACGTAATGATTTTATACATTTTATTATAATTCAATAATGATAATAATAATGAAGATTGCCCTTTCAGTGTTGCCATGTGGTTTTTTTGCTCTTAATTTATATATTATGTACCAACAGACAAATTGCTGTAAATTTAATTTTATTCTCTATTGTTCCCCAAAAGTGCATTTCAATTGAAAATACTCATTTTTATTTGTAATTTGTGTATATTGTGTCATTATTATAATAATCGTAATAATTGATAGCTGTTAATTGATATGTGAGACTTGATTTCTTTTGTATTATAATGAAAATCCCCGCCACCCGAATTCTCAACTTTTTCCTTTTCTCTCAATTTATTATTATTAATATTATTGTAAAGAACATGCAGATTTCGTGTTGTATTTTTTAATTTTGATTAGTTAATAATAGATTATTATATGCATATATATATGTCCATAAAAATGGTTGAATACGAATATAATTTTTATTATTTTTAGACACTCTATTGAATAGTTGTTGTATTTTTATAAAATATAGAAGAAATTTTAGGTTTTTGGTTCCCTTTTTATTATTATAATTATTATTATTGCTATCATCATTATTATTATTAATATTATTATTTTTAATGATTATATTTCTTGTTACGATTGATTGTTATTTGTCGTGAAGCTGATTTGATTGAAAATTTTAATTTTTAAGAATTCCTCTCGATTTTTTTTGTGAATAATGTGAATTGATCTCTTTTCGCAATTCAGATGCTGAATCCGACTTGATTAGTTTTTAAAATAACAATTATTGTCTCAATCTTTATAAAAATGAAAAACATGTTTATTTTTTTGTTCTCGAAATAATATTATGATTGTCTGTCAGCTTGTGTATTTGTACGTAATAATAAATTTCGAAATTGTCAACATTCTATTTTTTTGTCAATGAAGAAGAAGAAGATGAAAATTTAAAATAATCTCCAAATAAGTACCGGATATACTAATAATTAAATGAAAAATAAAAACATAGTGAAAGGCTTGAGAATAGCTATTGTTCGTCATATTTATAATAATATATCGATTTTATAATAACATACATACATATATCTATATTTATAATTAAAAATATGAATGAAAAAACGATCTTGCAGCATGACGTATAAAGAATATTAACCATTTTATTATAATATTTAACTATTATTACTGAAAAATACATTATATATTATATATGATATATATATATTTAATAGGAATCATTATTCTGCATAAACTAGCTAAAATATAACAATAATAAGAGTACGTATTTGTATCTGAAAAATAATCGACTTTTTATTTACAATATAAACCCAAACCTGCATTTCCTTTCAATACACTATTAAATAAATTAATATAATAATTTGGAGACAGAGAACATGTAACGTAAGTATTTCAACAAGACTATATAAATATAGCTCTTAAATATGTGAGAATAAAATAATAATATTAATTTTGGAAAGGACTATATTCTGCAAACTAGTATTTTTAAGTACAGGAGTAAGTATTAAGACCAGAATTTAATTAATTTATTTTAAAACTGATTAAATGTATTGCTATTACAAAAGAAACATGGAGAAATCGTTCAAAAGGTAAAGATATTTTTTAAGCTGTTTTATTAAAAGTACGGATGAAACAAGGAAACTAAAACAAAATATTGATAAACATCGCGATGAAAATTAAACCCCTTCTAAGGTTATCAAAATAAAAACAATGCTATAAAGATAACATTGGATATAAATGAATAAAATAAAATCTGCGACACCATATGGCGCCTACTAAAAAATAACACTATAAGCAAAAAAAGGTCACTGCGTAATGCATATAAATGGATTCTGCGTATATCTGGGCATTATTAATAAAAAGGGTGAAGATATTAAAAATAAAAATATTAAAATGATTGAGGTTGAGCTAGTTTGTAGAACAAACAATATTGTCGGAATCGAGATAGTCAACCAGAAAAAGTATATCTAATCAAATACCACCAATTTTCGACATTTGCACTATTTCGTACCACGTGAAATTTGCTCTATAATGGGGGTTTTCCTTTGATTTTATGCAAAAAAAAATCCTTATAAGAACCTTATTCTAGTGGAATTCATTACCAGACTATTAGGTTTATTAAAAAAAATGGTGTAGCTGTTTTTATGACATTCTTCAAAAGAACCTATTGATTAATAACTAAGATAATTTGAAAGTGACTTTCCTTCTCCAGTATCAACCCTAATCAGACACTTTTATTATTATGGAATTTCAAATGGCTCAAAATATTCAAATAACATTAATTACACAGGAACATAACAAGGAAGTCATATTTTCATAGTTTTGAGATATAGTTTCTTTTGTTTTGATAACCACATATCGAGGGTATACTGCCAAAATATTTTTGAGATAATGACGAATTAGTCAAAAAAAAGTCAAAGACATAACAGAACTATAAATTTATGGTATATATTTGAATAATTTACAATGTGGTATTAGTCAATGACTTCTTTTATCTTTCCAATTATAAAAAAAATCTATTTTAAACATTTAGCTAACAGAAACTAAAACTAAATAACTATTTTTTCTCTCCCGAATTATATGATGATACGACTAAGTGTTTGCCAGTAGATAAAGTAATAAAAAACATGTACAAATCCTAACTCAAAATCGTCGATTATGTGATTGAAGACAAAAAGATTTTCCTATAATGAGAGGACGATATTATTTTGAGTATTAACAAGGTGTATGTTTGTATATTTTTGTAAGTAAACCTCGCACGTGTATACAAAACTAAAGCTAATAAATAATATTCCATACACAGTTCAACGTCAAATTATCGATGATTTGTAATAAGAGTATTGGACACCGATCAATATAAACAAGTAAAAAATGGTGTTATTTTATAAGTAGCGGGGGTGTTTGAGGTTAAATGATATAGCCAAGATAAATATTTGTGCGGGGAGGCTTTCCTGGGATATTTGAGAGTTGGGGTCAACGTATTTGCTCGCATTTCCCAGCTGCACTTCAGCACCAGGACTTGGGTCGTTTACCCCATGACCCATATTTTGCTGCGTACAATGTCCCCGAATCGATACAATCACGTAGAATTTTACTATTATTATAAACATCGGACAGAGGCACTCGAACCTCCTTCATTTCATCTCGTCAGACTATTTTCAGGGGTCTAAAATTGAATCGGAGCCGATCGATTCGCGCGCTCGGTCATCGCGATTGCAGAGGACTCGCAAAATATAAATACACAATCGATTACGAATTAATAGGCATCAATATAGGAGCCTATAATATAGTGAATTTCTTATTATGTTTTGAAATATCTTATCACATCTACAAAAAAAAACACCGAATTAAAATGAGTATTAAAAACATGTACCAAACCACCATTTTTTATGTACATATACATCAAAACCATTAAAATTTTATACTAAAAAAATTGGCATTTGGGAAATATAGGTGCTTTAAGGGATAAATACACAATTTCTAAATAAAATTGGCATCCCTTTGGTGAATCTAGATTTTGCAAAAGCGTCCTATGTACACAACGACATACCCTATGACGAAATAGGCCATTTGAAAATCCCTCGAGTAAATAATTATGAAAAATTTACATTAATCAGGGTAATAGCCCAGGAGATAATACTCGTGGCTACAAATAATTGTAGTCATGGGTTCAAATCCCGCTCAAGTAAAAAAATTAAATTGATTTGATCGGTTAATAATATCAATAAAATAGCGATCGATTGTCTTGATCCAGGTTTACTCTGATTTCCTGGATTGTAAAATTTTTTAAAGCACTATTAATATATTTGAGTATATATTGATTTTCTGTCGTTTGATCTTTTTTGTTTTATTTCGCAATAAAAAAAATGCAAAAAAAAAACAATTTTAAGTAACTCTATAAAATAATTTTCAGAAAATGGTAAAGAGCTTTGTAGGTATATTTAGATAAAATATATTTAAATCGGAAATATATGTGTTTACAGACAGCTGTTTTTTTTCCTATAAAAAACCTCTTGTTTGGATTTTAATTAAAATTTTTTAACAAACGCCTGCTTATTTTAAGACTTCATTATGTACGTAATCTGTACAAATACAATGTTATTAACTTGTGATAATAAATTTTAATGAAGGAGTACCTAATTAATAAATAAAAATAAAATTGAATCAACATTGTATCGTTAACCATGCAAATATTGAGTTTATGAATGAAGACCATTCATTCGGTTCTGGGGCTATGTTTACGTTATTTTTTAATTTATTATAAAATGCATGAATGAATTCTTGACAGGTGTTTAACGAGAAGATATTTATGTATATATTTGTAGAAATTCATTTAAAAATCACTGTGCAAAGAACAGAAATATATATAATAAATCTTTGATTTATAGGACCTGACGATTGGCTTGCTTTTGAAATTTACATTTGAGACTTAACTTTTTATAGAAGACATATAATTAATAAATTTGAATAATATAAATATAATAAGTATTAGACTTGAAGACGGGTTTGAATGAATTCAATTGGAATATTTATTTTTTCCATGTTCTTTATACTGTCACAAAGGGTTCGCACGGTAAGGAAAGGGTACCCCACGGCCATCATAGTCTATTATGGTTGTAATATAAAAATGAGATCAAACAGAACAGAAAAAGTACGAATCTTGAGGATTCGGAAAGGTAGTGAAGCCAACGAGCACCTAGACTGCCAGGAAGTGAGTGCTCGACAACCTTTTATTAAATATTTATAAAATACATACAATCATTGCAATCTGACACCTCATATATATGAACCGAAACTTAATCATTATTCAAATAAGACCACACTTCTTGAGAGCCTATCATTCATTAATATATTTAGAGAATATTTATGTGTTTTGGCAACTGAATTTTTTATAAATAATGTGAAATTAATAAGTTATTCAACTGTCACATGTTGAAAATGGCTATCCCCTTTTTTCTCAGCGACAACTTTTTATTAAAGATTCAATGTCCAAATTAGGGAATATCCGGCCTTATTCAATATACAGTGGTTACTCGACATACGAGTGCCCTGACATACGAATGTTATGAGATATGACGAATAATATTCGAGAATTTTCACCTGGAAATACGACGAAAATTTGAGATACGAATTTTTATGCGCGATAGTTTTTCATATATATATATATATATATATATATATATATATATATATATATATATATATATATATATATATATATATATATATATATATATATATATATATATATATATATATATATAAATATATTATCGCCAGAATTGTGTATATGTAAAAATCAATTAATATTTATAATGTGCGTTATTACTAGTTTATTTATTTTAACCTCAAATTATCTATTGCTGATTTTACAAAATGTACATAAACATTTGTTTTACTCAAAAACACGTGGTACGTTAAGAAAACCGTGTTTTTTTTGCTAGGACTTTTTGAGGGTTTGGAACGGATTAATGGCAGTTTGTATGGGAAAAATTGCTTTGAGCTACGATGATAATCCCGAAACGAATTAAATTCGCATCTCGAGGTAACACTGTAATAAGAGTGTGTTAGTGAGTCATGCTAGAGCTTATAGTGTTGGTACGTATACGAATAGACTAGAGCTTCGTAGAGGAAGTGTACATTTATGTTTACTACGAAGCATACGCACCGCATATTTCCTATTACGCATAATATAATCATTGTTGGAAAATAATCCAAATATTATTTAAAAGAGTAGCTTTTTATGTTTTGAATGACAGTAACAGAGAGTGCGTGTGTGATTGTCTCGTTCTTCTAGCAATGTTATTAATGTATTTTCTATAGAATTTTCACATTTGGGGCTGCATGCGATATGAGTCAACCCAATAAAGCGTTCATTCAGGGATCGAGGACATTAACCTAGGTAATTTTGCAGAATCGTTTGAATGGCTGTGTGTGTGTATGTATAATGGGTAAATGTTGTCGACCCCTGCGCAGACTGTTGGCACAAAGGCTGTCAGGGGTGGCCATTGAGGGTTCATGCGTATTGCGAATTCCCAGCCAGAGCACAATTCGTCAATGGGAAAGGTTTTTTTGTCGACTGCTTCAGGAACCGGTCGAGAGTTCAACAACGCGGGAACACAAACCAGAACATTCGTCATCAAATCTCTGACTAATAATAAATTACTTCAAATTCAATATTGATAAACCGATAAGCTTGGCTCTTCTCAAACTAATTTTACGACTGAATTCTATTATCAACGGCTTCGTATTGATTCCTTACTTTGTCTTATATAAAGAACATCCCGAAATGTAATTTAAATTCATGTTATAGATTCACAAAGCACAAGGGTTTAATGGTTTCCACGATGCACTAGAACATTATGTTATTTTTTGTCGATATTATTCATGAATATTTTGGATTAATGTAGTTGAATTTAATAGATACAAGGCGCGTGGCTACAAATACTGTGGTTAAGGGTTCAAATTCCGCTCAAATCATCAGTTATTACGACTGAACGATCTGGAATAATATTAATAAAATTCCGATGGATTATCTTTATCCAGGTTTACTCTTATTTCCTGGATTGTAAGGTAAATAGTCTGAATGTAAATCATGCGGTGTATGATAAAAAAGCGACTTATTTTTTTTTATTTTTCCATTCTAATGAAAACGAGTTGTTTCTATTTTTATTTTGATATTTGAACTATTTTTTTGATACAAATATGACAGAAAAATCAAAGCCTACATTTTGAAGCAGGCTTTGTTTATTGTTTATACTTTTTTAATTATATGTTTATAATTTTTTAAATACTGCAGTGTTTTGATTAATCTAAATATAACAAGAGTAACATTATCGATATTGAAAATAAATTCTGTATACAAGTATGTATAAAAATCAAAATAAACTTCATTCACTCCATACAATAAATAAAAACATCGGCATTAAATAAACATGGGAAAGTTTAAGCTTCCTTCAGACGTCTGCGAAGTTCTGCGGGAAGAGTGAAAATTGTGAATGTGGAAAACTTCATAAAAACATCCCAAAATATTATATATTATAAGAAAGTTACAAAGAATAATAAATTGTTCTCGAAATATTATAATACGTAAATTACACACAAGCGGTGTGTAGACTTAAAAGATGCAATTGTTTGATATATTGCAAAAAAAACAATAAGGCTTTAATATTTCTATAGTAACCAAGTTTGTGGTTTATATAGGATTAAAAATACTAGTAGTAGTAATCCTCGAACCAATGAGCTTATATACATAGAAATGTCTAAAAAAATTGTTAAGGCGTCAAAACCATAGCAGACATTTGGCAACAAAGGTTTCGCGTGTCAGCCGCTTGGGGCGCTGCTTCTACCGCTCATATGTTAAACTGTCACTTGTAGATCTTTGAAATAACATTACACTGTATTTCACTTAATATGCTAAAGTGCGACATTAAAAGTTGCTCGATATATTCAATGACAAATAATATGTCACTATGTAAACAATTTACATGATCATTGCGGATGTGTTTGTAAGAAAAATCTTTTTTCTCTTGAGTGTCGGATTATAGGGATTACAATTTTCACTTGGCTGCAGCCCTCGTATATGTGAGTGTATATGTATAGGGTTAAGAATATGTACATGTGTTAGTGACCGGGCATATTTGAATGTACGAGGTAATATTGCATGGCGCTTTTAGAGATAAAAGTTCATTGCCTCGAACGTTTTATATTGATGGAAATTTATTACGTAACCGACGTATTTTGACCAATAAAAAGAGTTGAAGGATATTCACCAGGCTTTTCACATTGATTTTTAATTTACAGAAATAATTTAAAAGATATATCCTGCTTACGAAAATTAAGGAAAATTTAACTACTTGTGCATTTAACGCTTTTCAAACTGATTAAAATATTTAACTATTAAAGACAGTGTGAAATACTATCCAGGAAGCCTGTGGGTAAAAGAAGGCAGAGTAGACCTAGGCTAAGATGGGGGGACAAGTTCTATAGGGTAGTTAGGAGTTTAGGTATTAATAACTGGAGGAGCATTAAGTGGAAGATGCTGGTGCTGGAAGCCTTGCTTCATCACTGAACTGGAGTGCTTATGATGATGATGCTATAAGAAATTTACTAATTAAATTTGTCACAAATCTAATGTTCTATTATTTTTATAATAAGTTTTAACATAATTAGAGCTATAGATGCCGAGATAATAGTTAAAAACTGATTATTGTGACCTTTGACCTCGAATAACTTGATTTCATTGGATTTTTCAGACCACCCTTAGAATACTGAAATAAAGGTATATGCAACACAATAACAGCTTATAAGCTGAAATTACGAGGTTTGGCCCTTTTTCTTCCTAATTAGAATGGTGATTTAAGACAATGATTAATAAATAATCACTACTAACTGCCTTATTGAATTGAATGAATACATCATAACAACAATCCAGTGAAAGCTCTGAAAATATAATATTGTAGGTATTACGATATTAATCACAGTACATGTATGAAGTGATTGGGTCATATTATGATAATAATTTTACACGGTTATTTGATATTAGACTGGTGGTGTAAAGAGTAAAGGTATATGAAGAGTTATAGTCATATTATACCTGACTGCTACTCCAGCTTCCGCCACCACAAACCACCCTCGTTCACATCCACAACTTCTACAACCTTGCAACACACTAATACTAAAAATAAATAAGCTATCATTTATAACATGTAAACATATCATTGGATTTTTGAATTAAATTAGTAATTCCAGCATAACCTACACTTAATTCTTATGTTCGTAGAGGAAACTGTGGATTTACGGTGTGACAAATCACGGTCTTCAAGTGCTACTGTCTCTTATCATGTCAAGAATGACATTTTTTAAACAAACATAAAAATCTAAGAGTAACCTAAAATTTACTACGCTCCTCTTAAATCTATGGACTGGGTAATGGATTCCCAGGCATACGTCACCGTAAATATGATGGTAGAGTTACTTAGCTGCACTTACGATCAGTTTTTGTTAGTTAATGCTTTGTCTGAGCCTCGGGCGAGGCACTATTTAATAAAGGACCGATGATAAGTGTAGCTAAGTAGCTCTACTATCGTATTTACGGTGACGTATGCCTGGGAATCCATTACTTAAGGGGCCGCATTTAATATAATAGTGTAAAGAGTGTGTGTGCGTGCGGTGCGTATGCATGTACACCAATACTAACAAGCTCTAGTCTATTCATACACACACCATCTAGCACGATTCACTAATACACTACTATATTGAATACGAACCTAATACAAAAACGAGTGAAAAAACTATTTTTTATTATTAATTTAAAAAAATATGTATGTTTTGAGTAAAAAAAGAATAATTTATTTCAGAAAAAACAAAGCGGGTTAAATTGTAGGAAAATAATTAATGTATGAATATTTGGGGCCAGATTCTTCAACTGGTGTTAAATCTCGAGCTCGTGTCACTCGGCGATTTCCGCGCCAAATGCGTTTCTTCAAGATGTTGCTCGTGCTACCAACTGTCAAATCCTAGCTCGCTAATCTCGAGGTCGTGCTATATTTCCCCCTCCATCCTAGTTTCGCTAGTTTAGTAAGTCGCCTGTATGCAAGTTCTCTTGCATGCTTACGATACAAACATCGGAACCGCTCGGCTACAGCTTTGAAACGGGCTGAAGAAAAGGAATATTTGTATATGACACAAGATTCGTACAATCTCTTGCCACGCAGTGCACGATATAACACGACTTAGTATTTTAAGGGGCCAACTAATAATAGTAAAAGTTTGTGAGAGCTGAATATGGAATCTTGCAACTATCTATTAGCTGTTTTTTTCTTATGAAATATCTGAAATTATGTTTATTAGTGATCCTGCAATGTGGATTGTACAATTAGTGCGTCAGTGATTGTTGAGTGTGACCGTTTTGATAGCTTTTTAATTTGCTCTCCCCGTTAGCAATGTCCACAGAGTAAGTTAAAGTTTATGGCAGGCTGGAAGCATTGTGCTAGCATCTAGAAGCATTATAAATAGTATCTCACAGTTGTAGAGTTAGTTAGTATGTATGTATGTAGTTGAACAGACGGCGCGGCGTCCCGAGCCACCCCATATCGATCTGGTGCCTCCCTCGTCCAGCCCCGCCTCATGAGCTTTTCTACTCTCATCTCCTTTCCGAACCCTTTCCTATATTTGTATCTCAATTTATTATATACCTTTCGATGTTTTTTTTTTATCCGTGCTAACCCGTAAAACTCTACTTTGGCCCAATGCAATGCATCTTATTACTGATATCGATTCAACACGAATGCTGCGTAGTAATAACGTTTTTCAATTATCTGTATGATTAATTTATAATCTCTTTGACAATTTCGCTCTGAATATTTTGATATGTGTCAAAGGGTATCCAAATTAATTGAAAACTGAGCCTGTTTGAAGGACATGGAAATATTTATAAATAGTTGCAACGGATATCCCAGGCACCGAAACCATGACAACCTTTTGCCTGCAACCCGGACATATTGTATGTATGTATTAGTGGGTAAACATACATACATACCTGTGATACTCATACAACCAAATATGTATATTTAATGAATTTACAGATAAATCAATGATTGTATGTGGGCGGTGATATGTGTATATATTTATAGATGTATAAGGGGGATTATTTTAGTATCACCAAGGCCACAATTTATTTATTTATTTATACATATACGCCGCGACGGGGATTTTTACAAATTTGTTTTTTTAGACACAATAACGTGTTAATTCCATAGATATAAACATAAGATATCGCATGAGTGGCTAAATGCGTGTTTAGTTCAAGTGGATCAAGTGGCCAAAAACATGAGTTACCTGACAAACATTATACTGTAAACATCTCTCTTCATATCTTCAGTTATATTTCACAGTAAAATGGGTAAATGCATTGTTACTACATGTCATCTCGGCTCAGTTTTTACCAAAGACTACTTCTTTAACATGTTTAAAATATTATTGTGTTTTAATCGCTTAAGTATTGTCACAGCCACTCTCAGGGGCCACTAGGAAATCTGTTAAATGAGGGATACACATTAATGCCTTTATCGAATAGGAGAGAAGAGTGCAACAATACACGGGATAAATAAAATTACACGAATTATTTATATGCAATGCGATATTTAAAGTTTATATCTATGGTTAATTCATTGTCTGTCGCTTAACTATTACACAGGTCATCTGGCAGACTTAATAAATGCCTCAGAATTTACCTTAAAATCCAGAAAATTAGAGTAAACATGGATCAATGGATTTTATTAATATTATTCCCAATTTTAACCCATAACCACAGTATTATTTATCAACCTTATTACGCTGTTCGCATATATTAAGCTGGACAATACTAAGAAAATCACCATGGTGAAATTCCACCCCCTTCGTTGTCGTATTGGTATCAGTTAGTATAGTGTATAATTGAAGTTGCAGCAATTCCTGTCTGGCTTTTAGATCGATGCAGCCATGCACCGGGAACACCATGAACACTTTCATAGAACCAAGCCTCCCCGTAAAGCCCTGTACTCTTTTGCAAATGTACATATTTCATATATCAGCTTAAGCAAACTTGTACTCCGCCTTCGCTGTTTGATGAACAAGAGACGGGGACAAAATAAATTTCTATTAGATCAGGTATGCTTTGTGATGGACCTCGAAACTCAGGTAATATTAATATACATAGAAGCTCTCTTCGGCACGTGTAAACATCAAAGTTCGTTGGGAATATGTGATACGTAAACAAAAGAGAGGTCTACTAATTCGCAAAATAAAGATAAGATTATGACAATGTTAGTGAAGTGTCACCTCTAATTCCGTAAATAGATACCTGTAGACGTAAGCAATACACACCCCAATATGTTATATTAAAAGCGGATCAAAAAGTATTTGAAGAAAATAAATAACACAGCTTTACTCCCCTAACAACAATAAATAATCTCTTTTCTATTGTTATGAAACAGTAGAAAATATTTGCAATACGAAAATTAAGCTTAAGCCAATTAAGGAAGGAATCTCATAAAATATTTATACAAAATAGCGATTACACGACATCAAGTAAATTTTTTTTTAAACTGATTTGATCGATTATTACAACTGGGAGATCGGGAATAATATTAATAAATCATCATCATCATCATCACAAGCACTCCAGTTCAGTGATGAACCAAGGCTTCCCGCACCAGCATCTTCCACTTAATGCTCCTCCAGTTATTAATTCCTAAACTCCTAACTACCTTATAGAACTCGTCCGCCCACCTTAGCCTAGGTCTACCCTGCCTTCTCTTACCCATATATATATATATATATATATATATATATATATATATATATATATATATATATATATATATATATATATAATATATAATAACGCTTTTCGAAATAAATACTTTTCAAAGGACCTTGTAAAATAGAATCGCCCTTTACGTGCATGGCAACACCGGGGATCAGCTCTGTGTTGCCAGGTAACGGACGAATTCGAACATCGCAATTGCGAAGCGAAATATTTTATTCATCATTTTTGTAATTGCATTCCTAAAATATACAAAAGAATATAATACATTGAATACCCATTCTGTTAAATTCATAAGCCTCATTCCTGAAGCGCTCCTCCTGAAAATATATCTGTTTTAATATACGAGGTGGAATTTTTAATGTAATCATAATATGTTGCGTATAAATCTAATATCCAGAGTTTATTGCGTATTTCACATTTAACTGCGCATCAAACGCCAATCCTTCTTAGAATTAATAATCTCCTGCGTCATATGATATTCATTTATTATTTGTGAAAACCAACCATACCATCACTCAATTAAATCAACATATATCTTAAATACATTAATTATACAGAAGATAATCCAAAACGAGACAAAATGTGGGGTGGTCCAAGAAATAATTACATTATCGATGTTTTTCTACGACGCTTTTAAAAATATAGCATTTATTTAAGTCTTATTTTTTATTTGCCCTTTCCAGTTGTTATATTAATTCTTTACTGTTGATGTTTTAATCAATCAAACTTGAGACGAAGCTAAGCTGTTCTATTGCAAAAGCTCTCTTAAAGCTCAGTGCCGGATTGAACTACTTTGGGGCATGTAGCAAATGCTATCGAAAGGCCCTTGTATTTAAGATTTTATTTAATTTAGAAATTGAGTTAAAATAAATTTTACAATTAGGTACTGATTATTTTTGCAGAAATAAGCAAATTATGACATAAGAAAAGTATATCGCCGAAATATAGTTAAAATATATTAATTATTTTTTTAATAAAATTATTAATCCAAACACTCCCTTCAAGAAAATAGTTTTATCCGTCGATGAATGTATTAAATGGATAAATTGCTAACATCTGGGTTCAGGGCCTTTCAGAGGCTATTTTAGATAGCCTTCTAGAATACGTGGGGGTTTTTTCAGACACACTTTTATGTATAATACAAAATATACATTGGTAAAAATAATATTTGATACCAAAATAACATAAAAAGAAAAAAAGTTCGTACTTTAAATTATTATTGAGTAACAATTTGAGATGGTTTAATTCAGATGTATATAATCTCTTTTACTTTCTTAATTTTTAACATATTATTTATCTTCAACAAAATATGAAACGTTCTTTTATTATTTGAACCAGCGTAATAGCTCAGAGGATAAGACGCTTGGCTACAAATATTATGGTCATGGGATCGGGAATAATATTAATAAAATCCCGATGGTCTTATTCTGATTTCCTGGATTTTCAAGTAAATACTGAGTCGATTATTAAGTCAGATCCGCTCTAGTATTAGTTAAGATCACCGAAAGTCAATTAACACGCTGTTGTGTCTAAAAAAACCCTCTAAAAAATGATTTATCATAATGATTACAATTTTGGAATTATTATGGAGTAATTAATAAATGTGCCGTGGCTATACAATTTAACTTTTTTTAGTAGATATGTATCACAAATTCACGATACTCGAACAAGTCAACAATATCAAAGAAGACACTTAATCACTAAAATTATTTTGGACTTTAATACTAGCATTACGAAGAAAGAGTTGATTTTGATAATAAAGGTAATATTCAACTCGAGTTATAAATAGGTTTGATTAAGATATTAATGTAAAACTAGGTAGGACACTTTCTGAATAATAAGAATTATCAATAAAACCACTTCAAAAAAAATGGTCTTAAGTCGTCTTTGGTAATGACCTACTCACATATAAAAATGTTAAATTTTTCGACCGGTTAAACGTCGTTAATATAGTACTTATTCCATATTCCTCTATGTGAGTATAATGTTGTAAATATGTACTATATAATTATTAATGGCGAATGAAGTGTGTTTCTCACGGGTGTTATTATTCATTTAAATATACGCATCAATTTTTTGGACAATAAAATAAAGTGAATAATTAGCAATAAGATGCGAGTGTATAAACATCCCACATTTTTTTTAGTTTTCGGGAAATTAAGGGGTGCAATTTTGGAGAAAATTGTCTATCTGGTCCCGAGACTAGAAAAGGTAATAATAATAAGTTGCCTACAAATTAGTTGAACTAGCAAATTATTTAATAAAGGCGTTGGTAGGTATGTTTTTTATATCTTCAATTCCACCAATTATATGACTAAACCACATATATAAACATTAGATATCGCATTGCATATAAATATTTCGTGTAAACCCGTGTATTGTTGCACTCTTCTCTCCTATTCGATAAAGGCATAAGTGTGTCTCCCTCACTCAACACATTTCTAGTGACCACTGAGAGTGGTCGTGACAATACTTTGGCGATTAAAACCCAATAATACTTTAAACACGTTAAAGAAGTAGTCTTTGATACAACAGTATAAACATCCCACATTTTTTTAGTTTTCCGGAAATTAAGGGGTGCAATTTTGGAGAAAATTGTCTATCTGGTCCCGAGACTAGAAAAGGTAATAATAATAAGTTGCCTACAAATTAGTTGAACTAGCAAATTATTTAATAAAGGCGTTGGTAGGTATGTTTTTTACATCTTCAATTCCACCAATTATATGACTAAACCACATATATAAACATTAGATATCGCATTGCATATAAATATTTCGTGTAATTTCGTGTAGCCTGTGTATTGTTGCACTCTTCTCTCCTATTCGATAAAGGCATAAGTGTGTCTCTCTCACTCAACACATTTCTAGTGACCACTAAGAGTGGTCGTGACAATACTTTGGCGATTAAAACCCAATAATACTTTAAACACGTTAAAGAAGTAGTCTTTGATACAACAGTATAAACATCCCACATTTTAATAGTTTTCCGGAAATTAAGGGGTGCAATTTTGGAGAAAATTGTCTATCTGGTCCCGAGACTAGAAAAGGTAATAATAATAAGTTGCCTACAAATTAGTTGAACTAGCAAATTATTTAATAAAGGCGTTGGTAGGTATGTTTTTTACATCTTCAATTCCACCAATTATATGACTAAACCACATATATAAACATTAGATATCGCATTGCATATAAATATTTCGTGTAATTTCGTGTAGCCTGTGTATTGTTGCACTCTTCTCTCCTATTCGATAAAGGCATAAGTGTGTCTCTCTCACTCAACACATTTCTAGTGACCACTGAGAGTGGTCGTGACAATACTTTGGCGATTAAAACCCAATAATACTTTAAACACGTTAAAGAAGTAGTCTTTGATACAACAGTATAAACATCCCACATTTTTTTAGTTTTCCGGAAATTAAGGGGTGTAATTTTGGCGAAAATTGTCTATCTGGAGACTAGAATAGGTAATAATAATAAGGTGCCTACAAATTAGTTGAACTAGCAAATTATTTAATAAAGGCGATGGTAGGTATGTTTTTTATATCTTCAATTCCACCGATTATATGACTAAACCACATATATAAACATTAGATATCGCATTGCATATAAATATTTCGTGTAAACCCGTGTATTGTTGCACTCTTCTCTCCTATTCGATAAAGGCATAAGTGTGTCTCCCTCACTCAACACATTTCTAGTGACCACTGAGAGTGGTCGTGACAATACTTTGGCGATTAAAACCCAATAATATTTTAAACACGTTAAAGAAGTAGTCTTTGATAGAACAGTATAAACATCCCACATTATTAAATTAAGGCGTTGATAGGTATGTTTTTTACAGCTTCCCGGATATTTTAGTAGAGTTGATCGAAATATAAACAATGAGTTTGTAGCAATACAACGATAATCCGTTTTGATGGCCAGTATTGTGGGGAATTTATCGGGATTCGGTTGTATAATGCAGTTATTATTAGAATGATGTAATGGAGTATGAATGCAGGTATTGTACGGTGTCATCGTCCTGCTAGGATGGCGAACCCGGCCGTGACCGGAGAACCGGGTCGCCCGGGACAAGTAAGGGGGCGAAGTCCCCAGCACGTGGACCACACTGCCGCATGGACAGAGCGCAGGCGCCATTTTCCCCCGCCACGACGCCATTTTGTTTTGGAGGGAAAACTTCCGTCTACGTGCGTTGACCCACATACAACACAACATCTACTCATATTCAGAGCCTACTCCGTTTACAAGTAATATTATTAAAATTATAATATCGAATAACACGAGCCACCTGTCTATTGTACAAAATATACCAATATTAACCAACCAAACATCAAAATAATAATCCTGCTGCAATTTGCTTCAAGAATAGACTGTTTGCATTTTATTTTAATGTTTAATTTTAGCCAGTATTTAAATATTTTTTAAGATAATGTTATGTGTGAACTTCCATCATGTTTTAGAAGGAAACCCCGACTTGGTGCATTGACCCACATATTGAATCACGTCCGCCTTTTACAGTAAACTACTCTGTTATCCAAGATTGCAATATATTGTTCCCGGAGAACTTTAGTTTGCTTAATAGGAAAATGTTATGAATCGCTATAAAATACAAAATATATACGTGTTAGATAAATTTGAGAGTATATGATATCGAATGCAGCAATATTGCAGAAGTGGCAAACGGATGCCAACTCGTCTGGAAAATTTTCTATTCTCTTGCCAATAATATGATTTTCCTATTTGTGTTCCCATCGCAGAAGCGGTGTAGGTACTTATAAAAGCAGAAAATCTTCTTATTTAAGCTATATTTACAAGACGAAGGAAATAGAATTTATTATAAATATAATGTAATTTATATGATAGTCAGATTGCCTACCTGCAGGCTTATTGTAGGGTGTAATTGTAACCGTTTTGGGTGAAGGGTGATTTTAATTGTAAACGGAGTTTAATCCAAAATAAAATGATACGATATCATAACGAGGGTCTTCGTTTCTTTAATTAATTAGTTGTACGATCGATTGGTAAGTAAATGATTGCAGTTTAAAACCTCGTTGACGTTATTATTACATAAATCATCTCTTTTTTTATATAATACAGCTTGGTTCATCAAGAACTGTGAATTCATATTGTGTGATTTAAAATAATGTTGATTTGGTAAGTTAAAAAAATATATAGAGATGGCATATAGTAGTATTTTTTCTTACACTTCGCTGCGTTTTACATAAATGTTTAGGTATTAGAATGAGAAAAGCTGTTGAATATTTGAAAGATTTAGGGTTCTTCGTACAGAATATTTCACTTTCGCAGATTTGCCGAGATTGGTGCGTGGTGCATTTTTAAAGAGCTTCGTTGTTGTTGTCGGCAGAACAGTGCAGGGGGCTGCAGCTCTTTGGATCGATGATGGAGGACGTTGCCCCCAGCATAGGGGGTATCAGAGGCACAGGGGGTTCAGAGGTACATGGAATACCAGGGTACATGGAGTACATACACTCCAGGATGGACTAACAGCATACCAGGATGCGTGCGCATACCACTGCAACCACCATATACATTATTGACACGTCACAACACCATTATCATCGCCATCATCATTATACAACATCAACATCCTTAATAAAACAGTCATGAATCCAGTTCGAATAACTAATCACGTAACAATCTGATGAGACATTTAAAACTATGTTAAATAAATTATTAATAGTATATTCTTTATATAAGGTTGCCTATTCGGGGTCAGTTTCTTCAACTCGTGTTAAATCGTGTCCTACGTGGCAAGAGATTGTATGAATCTCGTGTCATATACAAATATTCCGGTTCTTAAGCCTGTGTCAAATCTATAGCCGAGCGGTTTCGATATTTTTATCGCAAGCATTCAAGAGAACTTGCATACACGCAACTCGAGCCGAAGCGATGCGTTCGGAACGAATTATGGAATGGAGGAGGATATATAACACCTCGATATCCTCGAGCTAGGATTTGACAGTTGGTAGCCCGAGCTACATCTTAAAGAAACGCATTTGGCGCGTAAATCGCCGAGTGAGCCGATTTTTAACACGACTTGAAGAAACTGGCCCTTAATATATTTCATGGGGTATTTCATATCGAGCTACCAATGGAAATTCTAAGAATCTTGGTATTTCTTTGAAAGAGCAACCAACCGTTTACAATGCACTTCAAAGAGGAACAAGCCATTTTTATTAAATATATTTACATTTTTGCTTTAAATTTTTTTTTCACAATGTCGTCATATCATGATTTTTAATAAAATATCCAAAGGTTGTAAAAATGGAGTGGAAGTATCAGGAGAGCACGCCGCGTTGCCACCATAGTCACTTGGAATGAATAACACAGTATTCTTCAATAGTACCAGCCCGGGATCACACACCTTCTCACACCACATTCCATCGCCACCCACCGCCCTACTACATCCCCAGAACAGCCCCTGAACCCAAACCAACCCTCCCCAGGCGGCGAAGTTTTGTAACTCGGACAACAAACTGAGGCAGTTACGTCACAACGCATTCCCCTTGCACCTTGGAAACGGCCAAAGTTCAAAGTAACCTCCTTCAATTGTACACAATGTTAAAACAAACATAATAACATTGTTGTATATTACTTTTACAAGACTATGAATTATAAATAAAAATCGCATGCCAAACACATTGCAACACTCTGAAATACAAACAATTTTTTTTAATAGGACTACATCGACATATAAAATTCATTGTCGCGTAACATCATCACAGCTAATTGTAGTCATTTTTCATCTCGGTATTTCAAATAGCGGTTTGGTAATTGGCTACGGCGTAGACGTCACGTAGCGCAAAGCCTAAAAAGCCTTTAATATAGTTTACTTTATCTCGACCAAATTACAACACCGTTTAAATATAATATGTAATTTTATTTGATTCATAGATATAAACATAAAATATTGCATGAGTGGCTAAATGCGTTCAATTGGATCAAGTGGCCAAAAACATGAGTTCCCTGGCAAACATTATACTATAAACATCTGTCTTCATATCTTCAGTTATATTTCACAGTAAAATGGGTAAATGCATTGTTACTACATGTCATATGGACTCAAACATACACTCAAATACATCTAGGCTCAGTTTTACTGCTGAGTACTTTATTGTTGCGTTTTAATCGCCAGAATATTGTCACAAACCCTCTCAGTGGTCACTAGAAATGTGTTGAATGAGGGGGAAAACACACTTATGCCTTTATCGAATAGGAGAGAAGAGTGCAACAATACAAGAAATTGCACGAATTATTTATATGCAATGCGATATCTATTGTTGTCTTGATGACAGCATATTATTTTTAATTCTAAGATGAAGCACTTTTAACAATGGAATTTTATGTGGGCATAAATAATGAACAGGTGTTATTATACATAAATATCCGGTTGCGGATTATGCGGGTATTAGGCATTCCACCCTACATTTTGCGGCTTTTAGGGGTGTCTTAGCTTGACTTTGTCTGCAAGGATAAACACCAGAATACTGTGTCACCGGTAAGTACTTATTAATTTGAAAATTATTCGTCTTCGAAACGTTATTGAAAATTGGTATGGGTTTCTATGAATTTGTATGTTGACGGGGGTGGTTGTTTGGATTCGGTCGTAGTACGTGACCGTTTTACCTGCGTAGCAATGTGCATATAGGGCAATGCGACCAGTGTACGGGGGCTGCGACACGTGGCGGCAGGAGGCGTAGTCCCGACAGGGGTAAAGACACCCCTATGAAGGCGGCACGGCGGTATGAGCCCCCTAAGCAGGGTGGTTGATAATCAATGCGCCAGCAGAAACGGGGCCGCGAGGTTATCGAACTGCAGCGGCCAGACACCGAGACCGATTCTCCTCTCCCAGCTGCACCTACCACTCATCTGACAGGGTTGCCTTCCAAGAACAACCCCCTGTCATTTCAATACTTCCCATACGATTACAGTACTGACATATGATTCAACTAACAGTAGTATCATCATCATTATTGATGAACATGCCTAATGACCAGACTTCTATTTATACCTAAGTAGATGGCTTCAAAAAATCAGTCGGTGACGAGTTAAACTTTGCTAAGATCTTAAAATGAATATCATACCTTTTTGAGTAGCGAGAAATATGTTAATATCGGTTATCAAACATTATTAATTCCTAAGGTATGACTTGTGGTTACTTTGTCATCCCTGATAAGAAGGCATAGTAGAAAAGAGCTGAACAGTGGGGGTTGCTGCAGTGAGGCTGTTGTACGTCACTCGACAAACCTACAAACACACCCTCATACTATGTTATAAAAACAATCAAAACCCCATTATATTTAAAAAAAATTGGGTTAATGAAATACTGCGTAAAATTAGTTCAGAACACGGAAAGTTTATTATGACAACACACAAACTTGAATGGAGGTCACAAAACAATGGGTTTGAATCCCTCGGGCTACACCCACTACGCACGAAGCATTCATTTTGTAGTCATATTATGCGACAATTTTATAAAACAATCTTCCGTTGTGTTGTAGGAAAAGGTTTTTCTCGGGATTAGATTTATTTATGGCAAGAGGAGCGGAATTGAATGATGCTGGTCGGTTGTAGAGTACTTAGTAGTACTGGGGGGCGCAGGCGCGGGGCTCCGGGTCATTGATCGAGCCCCCAGGAGCGTCCGCCCCTCTATACAATCACACTACTATTGCACGCACTCCAGACACGCGTTCTTCCTCTCTGTGCAACAATAATGCCTCTCCTAGACGGCCACTTGGCTACGAATATAAATATCACTAATTGGAGGACGATCAATGTTGAAGATGAAGATGAAAATAGAAGAAATTAGTATCAAACATCCAATCATTCATGAAACAACCCCAAAAAGCATCTGCAATAATTCAAGACATCCGAGGAATGATTTAAATATAAACATATTATTTCTATTTGCAAAAATTTCCGCAAATTACACACTTACAAGACATCGATACAATGGATATAGAAAAGCTGAATATTGTATTTAAAATCTTTATAAAAAACTCGATTCGTGTATTACTTTAAAACTATAAGAGTCAACAATGAAAATTATACAAATATATAATCATCCCTCACCACAAAAGTTTGAGTATTGAATACAATTTAGCTAAGATATTCAATAATGATATAATAAACTGTATATGTAATTTCGTACAGAACAGCTAATATTGTTTTTGAAATCTGTATAAAAACCTCGATTCGTGCATTATTTTAAGACTACAAGAGTCAACAAGGAAAATTATACAAATATATAATCATCCCTCACTTAAATCACATAATTGAGTAGAATTTAGCTAAGATATTCAATAATGATATACTAAACTGTATATGTAATTTCGTACAGAAAAGCTAATATTGTATTAAATATCTGTATAAAAACCTCGATTCGTATATTAGTTTAAGACTACAAGAGTCAAGAATGAAATTTATACAAATATGTAATCATCTTTCACCCTAATCACACAAAAGTTTGATTATTGAGCACAATTTAGCTAAGATATTCAATTATGATATAATGAGCTGAATAATGTAATTTCGTAGACTTTGCTACGAAACCGTAGCAATAGTACTAATAAAAACAATGTGGCTTACTTTTTAATTAGTACTAGAAACTTGAGCACGAGAAAACTCAATTTTAAAATGCAAATATTTGCTTTTTCCAAATGCGTAAATAAAATATTTGCTCGACCTTACGAAATTGAGAATATGATGACGCACAAATTCGCTTCAAAAAAGGGTGGGTATTAATTTTCTCGATTATGTCAGCAGATTTACATCGCGATGTATAAATATTATGAAACAAGTGTGGGAAAACTGTGAGTGAAAAGTATGTCCATATGATTAGAAGATATTAGTTAAGATACAGCAGCATTACAGCTCACTGACTTCAAAATCAGTATTTACCTTACAATACAGGAAATAAGAGTAAGCCTAGCTAACCTTAATATTATTCCCGATATCCCAGTCGTAATAACCGATCAAATCAATTTTTTATTTGAGCGGTATTACATTCAAACTGTTTTTTATTTTCATTAAATATTTTAAGAGGGAAAATAAAATACAACATGTCAAATTCATACATTTCCATAACACTTGGTATTGGAATGAATTTTGAATGCAATAATTTTCTTCTCTATGGTAAATCAACATAAATATGTGATTTTATAATATAAATATTAATTATTCCTTGACCTTAACATTAAAATACGGATGATTCAATGGGGACAATATTTATATATGTATGGCTAATGGAAAATGCCAGTCAGGCTGGCAACATTATTAAAACAATTATTATTTGAATTTGAATTTCGAAAATGTATGGATAGAAATTAAATGAAAAGCGATCTGAGGCTTATTAAAATGATTGTTTATATTAGAGCAGAAGTTGAAGGTCTGGCTTATATATAATATAAGTTGCAGGTCAACCTTGAGGAAGGCAATATTCGGCTGAGCTTTATTCTGGCGTAGTAGTCTCGTACACGCCATAATAAGTGCGAATATAGACTTCCGCCGTCGGGTATCGACCGATGCGAGGACAGGGGCCAGACACCACCATGAGGGGGTTGGGGTATCAGACATACCCCACAAGTACCCCACATACCCCCTTCAGGTGTCGTCAACCTTGGACCTGCCACAGTCCCAACACTTCCGGCTCTACGCCATTATTACTATATGTCATTGTAGTTACATAATAATCGGCCATACACATTCATACGACCAATTACAGACGACATCCTTAATATCAAAATATTAATTCTCAATCGCTGCAAATCATTAAATGCAAAAATACGATAATAAACAAGTTCACCGTGAATGCTTAAACATACATACGAACATATTCTACGTGGAGAGAGTTTTATATCGAGGGTATACTGCCAAATGCACTTATAACCGTTATTTGTGCAATTTACCGTAACCTTATTTCGGAATATCACCTGAATTAGAAATTGAGTGAATCCACTTGTGTTGTGGAATCGTTACGCAAAATTTCTAATCACAATCGATGAACACTTGAAATACACTTGTGATAATTTTTATATAGAATTTTCGAAATACTCAGACTGTATATTATTTTTTAATTTTGCAACAGATCAATTTAAATACTCTTTGAAAAATTTCTATTATTTATATTAAGATAACCGTTATTTGTGCAATTTACCGTAACCTTAGAAAAAACGAGACGAGAAGTAATTTCTAATGAAATAATTCGGTTTTTACTAATCTTTTGATCAGATGAAATTATAACGCAATTATGTTATAGTAGTAGTGAGAATATATTTTAACTTGTGAAATTATATTTTGTATAAGCTATCATATAATTTATTTTAAGATTAACATATCATGTACCAAGCAATTTTTACGATTTTAGCGAAAATACACTATCGCCAATGATAATCTACTACAGATTCACTGTAAAAAGTATCTAGATTGCTTTTAGTTTTATATTTATTATAATTCTATTTAATAAAATTCTAATCGTGAATATTTTAAAAGTAACACAATGCTTTATGTGCCAAAATAAATGAATATTGAGAGGAAGTAACGGCTCATTTCAGAATATGTATATACAAATCTAAAATTAAGTGTTAACAAGGGTATACTGCCAAAATGCACTAAGTCATATTTCATAGTTTTGAGATAATGGCGGATTAGTGAAAAAAAAGTCAGCCTTAACAGAACTATAAATTTATGGTATATATTTGAACAATTTGTGGTATAAAAGTCAATGACTTCTTTTTTCTTTCCAAATATAACAAATTTGTAAAAAATACCTCTATTTTAAACGTTCACCTAACAAATAGAAAGTAAAAATGTAAATTTGACTTGTTATTTTTTTTTCTCCCGAAATATTGATGATACGACTAAGTGCGTTTTGGCAGTAGATAAACTAATAAAAAACGTCTCTAACTCAAAATCGTCTAAATATGACTTATTTAATAAAAGTATAATTAAAACGATACATCCTCTAAATAATATATCATCATTTTTCTTCTAAAAACTGGGAATATTTCTAACTTTCTACTGGAAAGTGTTCTGGGGAAATTGTATGTGAATCTTGTAGATTCCTCTTTTATTTATACTTTTTTTGAAATTAATATATAATGAAATAAATTAATTATATAATTTCCCCCAAAATATTTTAAATAAAAATATCTCAATAATATATTTATAATTCTGCGGTCTTAGACAGTTCTAGAATAAACTGAAAATTATACATATCATCTCTGCTATATTACTGTTTTATCATATTAAATTATAAAATGAATTAAAGCAATAACAATATTAACATGTACGATGATAATATGACTTATTCTTCTTAAATATAAATACTTTTGTTTGCCAGACGCTTTCCATTAACGCAACTGGAAATGTCCATTCGTACATTTCTTAATATATACTTTGGCAATAGTCTCAGACAAAGCAATCTCAATTTTGCAGCATCCTATAAGCATTTTATCTTATAAGCTTCCTTGAATACTTATGATTTTACATATAAAAGAAAAAAAATGCCACAAACCTTATTTTTCCCCGTTGCTCTTAAAAATCGCCTCCAATCCCGATGGTTCTTAATAAACAGTTAAATGTGCATATTTTAAATTTCAGTTTATTAATTAATTATAACATACTGATTAATATTAGAAGAAATCTAATTTAATTAATCCATTTTAAAAATAAAATATTATATAACCTCTAGCGATATTTTGTGTAACTTCTATCTGTAAGCATAAAATACAATTATTTTTCATAGATGTCACTAACTTTGAATGGATATCGATGATGTTAAGGTTTTCAAATAATCGTTAAATCAAACACAATAAGCAATAAAAATAAACTTTCCAAGATTTACAATTTAAACAATGTATTTTTCATAATAATTAATTAAATTACATTAAAATTATAAGGGCATGGCAACCATGGCAACATTGCTTATATTGTACCTGGCGATACACCTGGCCCAACTGACGTTTGAAATTAAACTCTCTTTGTGATGTGTGAATAGGTTTTAAGGCGAATATACAGATTATTCGGTAAGCTTTGTTTTATAAATCTATTTTTAATATTTTATCGACTCTATTCTTTGTACTTCTATGTAGTAAAATACAAATTTATATTCGTAATATCAGAGTTCAAACAAACACCTGCTCTTATAACCAGATTGTCGTAAATTAGTCTCTTGAATATTCTACTTGATGGTACACGTGTTTAAAGACTGCAACGTTTGTACTCCGTTTCAGATATAATGGATTATCCGGTGAATAATAATATCATGGAGGTTGATCCCAGTCCCAGGTACAAAAGAAAGCGTGAATGTCAAAATGTTTACATGAATCCTGCACTTGATTTACTGGCTACTGATGATAAAATATGTAACAATGTCATGGAAATCGCCCCCAACAAAAGGAGAAAAAGGTCGAGAAGTTGTGAAGCTAGAATCGCATTCGAAAATCCAGCATTGGATATTATGAATATACCACAGTATAATTTAAAAAGCTTAGTAAAGAAACAAGAAAACCTCTCGGTGATAAGTGAATGTGATGACGATCGTAAACATTTCCAAAACTACAACGATGATGAAGTGATCATGGAGCAAAAGAGTCTCGGATTTAGAAAACAAATTGTCGAGTCCACCCCGATGCATCCGCATGCAGAGAAACACACAAGTTTCAATTTGAGTTTTATTGAAAAGCTGGAAATCGATAATGATGCCGAAGCTCTCTATTTGGATGATGATTTAAACGAAAGTAACATTATGGAGATCAAAACAATCACTACAATAACACAAACCACAAAGAAAATTGAAATGCCCGTTAAGAAAAACACTAATCCTTTTCTGGATTCTTACATTGAAGATATTGATGATAATCCACAAAGTGAAATTGCAGTACAACCTATTTGTTCCGATTTTCCTTTTGATATTCCAATACCTGCGAATAATTCAGATATCCCCGATGAAAGTGTTGTTATTTCTTCATATGAAGAGACAAATTCTCAAAATGACGTCATGTGTGATGAGACCAGTGATAGAAATGTCCTAGCCAGACGTTTGTTTGATAATGATTCAATTCAATATGCAGATGATTCTTCAATCGCCGAAGAATTGCCATCTGGAATCTGTCGAGCCAATTTCAACTTTGCAAATGATGTTGAAAAGCAAGAACCAGTGTTTTTATTTGGAAATAATACATTAGACAAGCAAAGCAAAATATTGGGTTGTGATGTGAGAAACATGTCTCGAAATGATATATTCAATCTTGAAAAATGTAAAGCTGAAACTGACGGAATAGAGCAATCTAACATTGAAACTGTGAAAGTTGTTGAATGTGAAAAACCCACTAAGAATAAAAAAGTGTCTTCAAAGATACTCAGTAAGATAAAAGATGTATTTAAACACAATAAAAAACCGACATTTGGCACTTCAACAGATAATCCATATGAAGTTGTTCGTAAATCATTCAGAGAGAAGAAGAAACCGGCTCCTTTAGCATGTTTTGAGAATCCAGCATTGAACTTGAATACCCAGGATAATGAAGATGTTGAAATTGATTGTAATTTTAAAAATAAATGTTCTTTCAAACTCACACCGATGAAACAGGGTATGGAAAAAGAAAACTTCTATGATTCAGATTGTATAGATTTAAGTGACTATTCCTGTAATCCTGGCATCATGAATAGGAAACATGTCCGGTTTGATACTACTCTTAATCATGAGAAAATCATCACCGGAAACAGCTTTGATTCTGGAAATAATGTGGTGGTTAATGTTATTCGATCAAATAGACCATTAGATTACCTCAATATTGATCACCTCGATTCCCAAATTGATGAATATCACAATGAACTTGAAAATTGTTTCAATGAGAAAAAGTTTATAAAGCAGAATTTATAGTGTGTTATTTTTTTACACAATCGAAGATCAGTTATGAATTAGTTCATAATAAAATTCTTTCCTTTTATTATCAATTTAATGTTTATAAGTTTGACACCAAATCAATAATTTACTTTATACCAGTATCCAAAAAAACTACCAAATAACTATTTAATATTTATTTTTTGAGACTGCATTGTATGCTCAATAGAAAATGTACAAATCTTGCCATTGTCATCTTTTTTTATTATACATTAAGTTAATAAATACACATGTCTTGTAAATATTTCTCTTTCACTTCTTCTATTTGCTGTAGTTGACTTAATCTGAAATATAAATATATATGTAAGTCGGTTTGATTTCATTTAGTGTTCGAAAAACAGTTTCATCTGCTCGCCTCCCATTTAATTGTAATCGAAATCAATTACTTTTCAATTGGACGACCGATTCAATAACGTCACTCATAATTCTAGTACATTTCGGCGCTGACAATTAAAACAATTCTTTTAATAATCATTTATATTTTTATCACTCTATATTTTTATTTATTTTTACTTACAAACAAAACGTAAAAAAATTCCAAATTACAAAAAATACAAATTCAACATCGTATAATATGTATACATTCATTCTTTACAAATATAATAGTTACAATTACAGTATTGTTAATACCATTTGGCTTTTGAATAAGTAACATTGATAACATTTCTTTATTATTTTGTGTTTTTAAAACAAAAGCATTTTTTTTAATTGCCTACGTGCAACACTTTTC
Organism: Agraylea sexmaculata; assembly: GCA_022606485.1. Lineage (NCBI taxonomy): Eukaryota > Metazoa > Arthropoda > Insecta > Trichoptera > Hydroptilidae > Agraylea > Agraylea sexmaculata. Next base: position 63,833 of record JAGTTH010002391.1, read on the forward strand.
GAATCACAAAACATTGATTTCTATATAAAATTACATTCACACAATACTGTTGCTATGATAATGGGAGTGTGAAATGAAGAATTGCTTTGGCTCAGTTTTTGGCAATGACAGTGTAATGTTTCAACCTACTCGGCTAAAGTGATATCGATATGAACTAGCAATCTATGGGTGTGTGATTTCATTGATGAGATTTTGAACGCGATAAACTTTACAAATCTTCAAAATATGGGAATAAAACCGTTTGTCGTTTCTTTTATCACATTTATTTTATCAAGTCTTCTGGTTCTCATCTGATTTGTTTTTTTTAACAATATTATTATATAAAAAATTTCAACACACATAATTCAACATCTTTTTACAGTGTAAGCGTAATGTGCGATTCACTACATGGTATATTATAAAAATTCATTCAACACCACACCGTACCAGAAAATGTAAAAAAAAATGTACCAAGGCAATTGAATTTTTGTGATTGCCATTTATCAGTTATTATACTTAATACAAATACACTTAAATTACATTACATAAGACAATAATAAGCTCGTAGCATATCAGTAAGCGTGTAATTTGTATTTTAAATCAGTGTGTAGGAATAACATCTTGTATCCTAATTATGCTGATTCAAGCTCCACATGTTTGTCAACTTCAAAACAGATATAATACAAATACACAATTCTTGTTTGTTTATAAACACCATTTCCAGATGTAGCACAAAGAAAGAAAAAGGGCACTTGGTGTCAACGCACAACTATAATAATTTATACTAAAGGCAAATTGATTATAATATCCACAAAGACACGACACAATGTTGTGCATCTTTTTTAATATCTGCCTCAGTCGTGTTTACAAAACAAGGCTGACGATAAAGTAATATTGCAGATATAATACACATGTCTGAAGAAAAAAACAGTCCACACTTATAAAACTTTGATATACATAATTCTGAACAAGCAGGTGACACAAAAGGGAACATCGACAAGTTCAAATCGCTTTTCAAAGCAACACGATACTACGATATTCTAATGGCACAATATTCGCTCACTTATTTTAATGTCTGTATACATGATTGATATTCACACGAATACACTTAAAAAAAAACATCACCATTTTGTCAACATACGTAGATTATTTGGTCCGCTGTTGTTTGCATCTTCAATAACAACATATTTTTATCGCATTTTTCATAATATAATAAAACATGTATCGCGTTTATCTCAATAATGTTTATATTCGAGCACTCGAGTTTTCACTAGACGTCTTCAGAGTCGGAACGTATGGAGTCGTAATTAGAATTTCTGGTCCTAAACATTCTGAGGAAGGAGCCGAAAGCGAATATGCTCCTTCGATGTCTCATGAATATTCCTTGATACAGTGTCTCCCGCATCGCCTTCCTGTCGTCCCGAATGGAATGGCCGTACAAAATGTTATCCGATTGGCTTTGCACAGGCCTGTGCTGTAAAACCGCTGGCTGTTTTTTGTCTAGCGATTTTTGATTGGGTAAGCTTATGGTAGATTCTATGGAACAATTTTTAGTACGTCTTAAGTCGAGTGCTCTTTTAGCCACGCCGGATTCTGGTAGTGACCTTTGCGTCGCCAGCTTGGACCTGTTGATCGGCGCATCCTGGCTGAAATTCAGTTCCACGTATTTCTGACTGACCGCACTCGACCTGGCGCTGCTCCAGCCCTGTTTCGAAGATGAAGGTCCGTTCGACATGGGTTCTTTTGATTTAATCTCTTCACTTTCGTTTTCCTTGACCTGGGTCATTTTACTGCGATTTAGCCCTCGGAGGGCGCGACTCCACAGCGCGGTCGATCGTCGGCACTGATAATCTCAACGAATCCTGTTGCTGCTTCCTGGATTCCCTGGCCCTTTGCTCCGTATTACACTGCTCTAGATTAATAGAGGGCACGTCTAAATGTATGGATCTAAGATCAGTCACTAGTCTATCGACGTCCCCCGAGCTGCCGTGCTCGCGGACTGTGCTCGATTGCGAAGGATCACTCATAATAAGAGGCCCCCTCCCGCTGTCATGGCCTGGCAGACTGATATCTCCACCGCTGCAGCCAGCTTCCTCCTCCAGACCGAACCTGTTATCGATGACTGAGAGTAGAGAATCGATGTGCTTTTGATAGAGATGATCATAGGTCTGGTGCACCTGGAAGAGTGTCAATCGGTGGCGCATATCAGCGGCGGCGGAACGGCTCCTGCACAATATTGCATTAGGGCCGAGAATCCTTTGAAAGTCACTCACTTGTTTGGCTTCCCTTATACGGAGTAGTGTTCTGTTTTCAAGGTGTATCGGCTTCACGTGACACACCCTGCACCTGGCGCTGGCCAAGCCAACCCTCTTCACCCCTTGCCCTTTCCACTCACTCTTGGCCTCCGCGGATTCCGTCGGCGACAATGCTCCACCTGGTAAACATTGAATAGCCATATTAATCTTAACTCTCTCAAGCGGAATTCTTTTCTTCAACCCTGATTTCCCATCCGATTTACGGTCAATAATACGATTATCATCTTTTGTTTCCCACACATACTTTTTCACCGTGGAAAACCCAGTGAGTCTATTATCCGTAGGCGTTGCGGGACCAAACTCGTCACATTTAATACCTATTCTATCTTGAAGGCTAACATTGATACCCTTAATATGAAGAGCATATTTATCACACTGAGAGGCTGTTTTTGAGAATTCTTTAACAGCACAATTGGTATCTAACTTCATACGATAAGACGTGTCTTCTGAAGCTTTCATGATGTTCGACTAACATATTACAGTACCAGTTGGTCCCCATAGAAAGAAGTATTGCGTGTGTTGAAATCATTTGTATTTATCCAATTATATACTCATATTTCGATAAAACCTGTCGAAACTTTGCCATTTTATTTACGTGCATCAATGAAAAGAAATCTGTCACGCTATTTTTCCCCCAAATATGGCATTTAGTAGCAACGGTGACCTCGTCGGGTCGTATACAGTAGTAATACGTTAGATTAGTTAGTTGACTTCAGATAACACTGATTTTTTATGCTCATATTATGCAAATATATATATTTGTATATAAATAAACACATGTATCAATATTGACCGATAGTGATAAAAAAATAAACAATATATTGCGCCTCAGAGAATTATTAATGTATTCCTGAAAGAATCGAGTTCGAGAATTTCCTTGACACGAGCCTGTCATATTAAATTTACTTTTTATTGAGCTCGTCATATTCGTTTCATCCTCCAAACAAAATCACATCCAATACAATATTTTGCATACAAGTTGAAAGGAACATTTTTTTTAATATGCCTAATCTGTAAATTTTCTTACTAATCTATTATCTATCGCTTAAACCGCACCCAATGCGCAAACATTCGATAACAAGTGATAAAAATAATCCTTTAGAAATTATACACTCAAATGTAATCGTATATTAAAGAAGCCTCAATAGTGGGAAACTATTTCACCACACATGCATACATATACACCATACAAAGAGTTGATTTATCAATTTTACCGCAAATATAAGAAATCTAGAATGTTGACTCAATTAAGTCTTTCTTATTTGGTATGTCGTCATAGAATATGCAATTGAATCGATCAATTGAGAACAGAGTTGATCAGAAATGATTTGTTGTCGATCGTAACGAGCGTTGGTCGTAAAACGTATGGCAACACAGTTCAACCTCAATATAAACATAAATTAATCCAGACTCAGGGTTGTTACATTAAAATACACTGTATTATAAACAAATAAATTATAAAGTATAATTTGACCCCTAAAAATTTGAATTTTGAACGAGATATTGAACTTTTCTACTGCTGACTTTATTTATTTTATAGACGCCTCGAAGGGCTTTTTGAGAGGGAGAATTAATTGTGTGATCTTAACTATTACTAGTTACACAGGTCACCGACTTAATAATCAGCATTTACCTTACAATACAGGAAATCAGAATAAACCTGACAGATCGATCGGGAATTTATTAATATTATTCCCGATCTCCCAGTCGTAATAACCGATCAAATCAATTTATTTGATTAAATTGTAATATAAAAATGGAGCAGGCGCTTTTTTAACGTACACCGCAAGATTTCTTTATTAATTCATTATTTAATTTTAAGTAAAATATATTAATAAGTTTCTCATAATTGAAAGTAAATTTTACAGCTCTTTTCGTAGCGTATTTCAACTGAATAGTCATATATTTGTGCAAGGTATATCGATGTTTGTTAATTCCTCAATAATATATACATATATATATATATATATATATATATATATATATATATATATATATATATATATATATATATATATATATATATATATATATATATATATATATATATATATATATATATATATATATATATTTATTTATATATATAATGATTTTAGGATACATAATCTATATAAAATATTTAATTTTAATTAATCGTGATGATGAAGAATCATTGATGTGCGTCACAGCGCCTCGTTCTACTTACAATTCAACAAAACGCCTTTCGATTGTCAACATATGATTGTAGACGTGACTAAAAGAACGATCTATATTTAGTGTATATTCTTTTAACAATTTAAAAATCATACATTTATATCAGCGTGTGTCTAATGTGAGGCATAATAATAATTAAGGTTAATTAAGTTGATAGTCGCGTTGTTGACAAATTGTGTAACTAGACGCTCAGTACACAATGTCAAAAGGATGAAAAACTAAATTTAGAAATCATACACAAAACTAATTAATGACTATTACAAATTATCGTGAAGGGACGATCGATGTGATATTTTTTCACGTAACAACTGAACAGATCGATGAAGTTCTACGATTTGTTAGAAGATAAATATAATTTTACAATCACTGAAAAGGCCTTGCTAGGTTTGAAGTTTCACAATTAATTATGGAGCATTTTGATCAATGTAATTTAACCTTGAATAAAATGTAAATGCGTTGTAAGCCGCACCTTATTATTGTGTTGAATTTAATTTAACTTGTGTGCCATTTCAATTATAGTCTAATGCACAAGAGTCGCATTATATTTATTTACAGTAAGTAAAGTACAAATTTATAACTCATCATATTATTTTTAGGATTATTCTAGAACAGTATACAGTGTATACAACTGAAAAATATTTCAGGGGGTGGCAGGGAATCGCAAAAAATAGTGATTTTTTAAAAAAAAATATTAAATAATATCTTGGAAGTATGCAGTAATGGCTGTGACATGTGTATTGTGTCTGTTAAATACTAAATTATAATTAAGCAATTATTTAAAAGAAATGTTTAATTAATATTATTAATAATGTTTATTAAAAATGTTTAATTAATATTATTAACCTAACCTAACCTACCACCCCCTAAAATATTTTCGGTTAGTTAAAGTTCACCCTGTATATATTTTTCATATTATTTATTCCCATACTGCATCGATTCAAGTTTATAAATAATAAATAATTTTAACCTGACATTGGTCTCACACTTTTCACATATTCAATATAAAAAATTATATCCCAGTAAATAATAACAAGCCTTAAATATATTGATAAAAAATCATCGTATTATTTCAATATTTCTTTGGTTCATAAAAAGTAAAAAAAAAAACAATCACTATAGTAAAATAGTCTTTTGATCTAATTCAATTCAGTGGGAAATTATTTTATATAATCCGTTGTTATTAATGAATAATGATACTGATATATCGATGACCAAGAGCACAAAGTAATTACGTCCTAAATATTTTTTGTATTAAAATTCAACTCTCCCAGGTTATCAATTTATGATGAAATTCAGTTGGATAAGAATCCTAGTATTAGTATTGTTAGTTTTTTGTCGAAAGAACAAATATTATTTCAATATTACCAATTAGAATAGAAATACCAATTACATAGAAAATATAATATGAATAGTTCATTAGGATAAGAAGATACTTAACTAGTATTTCCAATGAACATACCCAATTATTGGTCTATAAATATTACCCACTATTAATTATGAGTCGAAGAAATAACATTGAAAACCAAGGAAATATTTAACGAGGTCTTTTATCATGCAAATTCATTCGGGTCGTTAATTTAAGCCTTAACTTTTCTGTTTAAAGATAAAAAGAAGACCGGCTGTCAGTGTTTTTAATCAACAGTAATGGAATTCGTCAATAAATTTAAATATTTTAAACAAATCCGCCTCATTTCAATAAATTACACAATCGTGATAAGAAGCATACTCTTTGTCTCTTATATTTGTAGAGCAAATGTTAATTTTAACGTACCACAAACGATTGTGATTGGTAGTATTGTACGATAATATAGTTTCTTATTAGTTTTCTCTCCTAAGTACGAGTAAAAAGTTTGAAATTAGCCTACAAACAAAGAATTTCAAATAAATTTATTTATATGATATAAAAAGTAATCAGTCAGAATTCGATCTATTTTTCTAAATACCCATCGTTTAATGGATAGATTTTTTCTATTTACTCGAGTCAGTAAATTAAATAATCACCAAGCTTTAGACTCGCTTTGAAAGAGTTAAAAGTATATTTTATATGGTTTTAATAATCAGTTATTTGTATTGCGTGTATCTGTATTAATATACCGGTCAATAATAATGATGTGGTGGATATTTCACGATATTATTTTCGATTTGGTATTTGCTAAAGGTCGACATCATTATAAATATATTCATATACACCATGAAGATTGACACGGCAAACAAAATTGACACAAAAAATAGCTGAAAGAAAATATTATGGTTATGTTGTCCCGTCGGTGTTATGTAAACACGGGAAACGTTATCCCAGGAAATGTAAAATCGTTCAGTTTGCAATTGTAGATGAATGATTATCGATGGAGTCGAACGGCTGGGTTCGATACCCACCTGTGGCGATCGATTTCAGTCAACCCATGCTCGATATCATGTTCTCACGTGCGTTTTCAGTGCTGAAGTATGGCCAAAGGTGTGCTTCTATGATGGCGGGCGAAGGTGGACTGACACCACACCGCGAAAATCGATACCGGAGGGCTGTGAGAGGGGCCAGGGTGAGCAGGAGGGACAGGCGGGGTGGACACCCTGATGCATCCTCTCACAAAACACCAATTTGTCTAAAAAAAACAATTTTCTAACCAACGAACGTCCAACGTCAACCAAGGGACGTCCAACGTCAACCAACGTTCCAAATTCAAATCGAACGATTTTTTTTTAAATAATATTATTAAATTTACCAGCGTAATAACTTAGAGGATAAGAAGCGTGGCTACAAATACTGTGGTCATGGGTTCAAATCCCTCTCAAGTCATTTTTTAAAATTGATTTGACGGTTATTACGACTGGGAGATCGGGATTAATATTAATAAAATCCCGATCGATCGTCTTGATACAGGTTTACTCTGATTTCGAAGTAATAGTTAAGATCACCGACAGACAATTAATTAACCATAAATATAAACATTAGATATCGCATTGCATATAAATTTCGTGTAAACCCGTGTATTGTAGCACTCTTCTATCCTATTAGATAAAGGCATAAGTGTGTCTCCCTCACTCAACACATTTCTAGTGACCCCTGAGAGTGGTTGTGACATTACTTTGGCGATTAAAACTCAATAATTTTTTAAACATGTTAAAGAAGTAGTCTTTGGTAAAAAACTGAGCCTAGATGTATTTAAGTGTATGTATGAGTCCATATGACATGTAGTAACAATTCATTTATCCATTTTACTGTGAAATATAACTGAAGATATGAAGAGAGATGTTTACAATAAGTCGGGCAGAGCCGCTCTGTCGGTGACCTGTGTAACTAGTATGATAAAAGTTAAGATAACTGACAGATAATCAACACGTTTTTGTGTCTAAAAAAGTCTCTCAAAATGACCCTCTTAAAAAAAGTTCCTCGGGGCGTAAATAAATATAAAAATATCCTATTGAGAGACATAATTAATGGGTTACAAAGTCAGAGAATTCTTTCAATGATGAGTATGATGACTTACCATCATTTTACAATCCAAAATTAAATTTCTAAGGTTCATAGTCCATAGTGGTTTAAAATGTAATTGAAGCTACTTTAATGCCTTCTTCTGCAACTATGATTGTCATTATAGAAATACTATTGGAACTATCCGGGACCGTCGCGACTTGACGCATTTTCTGTTATCCGGGCCGGAAGGTAAAATGTGAGACTTCAGCGCCGTAGTCGCAAATATGAAAATCAGGCGATATTATATACATTTCAAGAACTGCATACTGTAATATACATATTTCCACTACTATCTTCATAATAATATCACCAATTCCTTTATAAATCTATAATATTTTTATTTATATTAAATTAATACAACCAAAATATGTGATAAAACTCTTCGAGCTAATTTTATAATAAGATATTGTGTAATACTCAATTTTAGATTCAACGGAAATAGATACTCACATAATATGGCTTCATATCATTCTTTATTCACTGCTGCCACAAGGAAGAATCGTTTCAATGTTTAAAACACGAATACATTCACTAAAAATTCCTTATGATCGAACGACGCCATTTTGATGGGGTTAATAGAGTTTTGATTTATAAATAGGATGGAAAATGTCCTCCGTCCTGTTGGAGGAAATCGAAATTTTTCGAATCGATTTAGCGAAAATCGATTGTTCGCCGGAGATCGAACCTAAATTATTGTTAATAATCTCATTCCATTCAATATTATTTTTAAATATACAACACCATTGGTATATTCTTGGTAAATAAATGATTGAAATTAAAGAATTGTATTTTAATGGTCACATACATTTTATTTACAATGAATGAAATCAACTTTGGTAAAAATTAGAAATACATCTACACTTTCATGCTTATATTCACAATACATGTTATGATTATTCTCATCACATTTCAATTAAATTACAACCAAACTAAATAATACACAGTTAAAAGAAGTATATCAATCATAAAAACGCTAAAAATTGAATATGGGCGATGAGATACAATTGAAGGAGAAATTTTCAACTTTAGTGCCTTTACAAATTGACTAGATGTCACAAAAGGTTTGAATTTTTTTAATATTGACTAGTCACAACATTTTGATTGAAAACAAAAAAATATATATACTCTTTGGTAATCATGATTGAAATATTATAAATTAAAACAATAACAACTTGTGACATGCCTAATATTATATAATGTACCTACAAAATAATACTTATAACAAATGTGAGCAATAAAAAGAAGCAAAATTATAATATGCATTACCAAACAAAACATCTAGATTATTTTTATGTATGATATTTACATTTGAATACAGTTGAACGTTTATTTATTTGTTTTGGTATTGAATATTTGACATTTAAAATGTATTGTATGTTCTAAATGTATCACTTATTTATCCTATCAACAGTCTTTCGCTTAACAGAGTTGTTGTTATTAGTCACGTTGAAGATATCTTCAAAATCACTAAGAAATATCTCAATCACCTGATTCTGCTGTAAACAATCTATCGCCATATTGTGTGCCGATTCCGAAGGAGCCCACATCAACGTCGGACCGAATACAATAGCGAGATTTGAAATATGCATTCTATTTTGCTCTTTGTGAGAAGTAACCCTATAAATAAATTATTTAATATTATACACTTTATCAACAATGTTACATCATAAATAAAATACCTCAGCAAGTGTTCTAATAAATATTTCAAAGTTTGCCTGTTGCATTCCGGTAATGAATTTACAATATCACGGAACTCCCTCAGTCTCATTTCGTAGGTTTTACTCACTAAAATAAACATAACATGATATAAAATAAAATAAACAGTGTGAATGTATTGAATAACTTACAACTGGCATTTAATGCTCTTTGGAAAAACTTAAACGGTATTAGAGGCTCTTTAAGCTCTCTGAAAAATAACTTTAACGCTCCTGTCAGAACGTGGACATCAACTTCCTTATCTAATATTGATAAATTGTTTTGATCCACCTGAAAGTTTATTAATAAAATTAATTATTGTTTTAATTGAATATTATTTCATTTACTTACTTCTAATCGAATTTTCTGCACTTGGCTCAAATTTCCACTGGCCCTGTAGAGTCCATCAGTTGTCATATTTTCTTCACTTATTTCTATTGCTTTAATACACCTCAGCACAAATTCAGGCAATTGAGGATTCACATCGGGACACACTTGCTCTAGATTACGACCAAATACAGGTTCATCTAAAAATATATTCATGAATATTATTCCGCTACAACCAAATAATTAAAAACAGACACAAATAAATCTAGGGCTACATTTTATCAACCTGTAACTCTTACGACTAGAGATTTGTTAATATATTCCCACAATTATTAAGAATACTTTTCATTCGAATACATATAAAAAAGGAATCACACTCAATCGTTAAAATGAACATTGCTTTTGAATATTCTATAATAAAATGTGTCAAGCAACATGCTTTGTTAGTACATTAGTACACATAAAACCAATTGTTCACATGTTATTAGTTTATTCCAACCTTTGTAAATTCCCTTTTTGATCAGAAAATCAACAGTTGGACGTCTAACGAAAAACTTCTTGAGTTTTGACCTGACTTTGAGATGTTCTTGGGAGTCAGTTAGATCTTCGACACTGTCTTCCGATACTGAAATAATATTGTTTAGAAGACACAGGCACATGCAAGTAAAACAAATACAATTCATTAACATCATAAGTTATTTTTATTTTGATAGAGATAAATATTCATGTTAATCTTTGAAAATTGAATACAAACACACCATTTGCTTATCTTCAGTTACAAGATAAGCAAGATTGGTGAGTAATTTAAATAAGTGAGTTAAAAGCGGATTGAGTTGATTACAATTGCACATTTAAAAGATTCACATGCTGCTTGGATTTGATGCATACACATCTTTAAGGACAATGAAAGAAGAGAAGCAACACATACAACTAAGAATAGAATCCACAGAGCCATTTATCCAATATGTTTTGCGGTTTCTCATTGTCAATACTTTTTGATCAAATTAAACAAACTGAAATTTCATGTCTCACAATATATTTATACATTCGTAAACTATGTTCATTTAATGGGAAAGCAAAAGAAACTGTCCGCACAAAGAGTATATGAATACTGCCGATAATAAATATGTCGGCTCATATAAACAATTTTATCCATTCTCACTGTAACAACCGAAGATAACAAAACCACTTGATAATGGCAGTGGAAGGGATTACATATATCACTGCTATGACATACAGTATAATCCTTAATTTAGTAGTTGTGAAAAATTCTATAATTACCTTTATGAGTATTTTTACTCAAATGCCTCGGAGTTGGTGATGGTGTTTGATTTAATAGACTGTTGTCCGGACACGTGTAATCACTTGGCTAAAATTCATACACAGAGTTTAATTTTAAAATGATGTATAAGAAGAAGTCATATGGAGAAATTAAATGTTATCTCAGGAGGATCTTAATGGACCACCGAACCACAGTATGTAAAATTTAATAACACACCAATCTATTGATAGCAGCAAGAATAGTCTCAAAACACACTCTGGCTGGTCCCGGTGCATCATGTTGTAAAATATGCTGATCGTGACGAGATGTTGTCACCAGGCAAGTATTAGGTCTACTTGTGTGTTGAGCCGTGCAAGCGGACACTAACGCTCCTGATAAAGATAGCACTAAATCTGGTAATATATTGTTGCTTCCCGATGAGGGTACTTTCTGGAATACAAAATTAAATATATAATTAACAATTACATAACATTTTTTTTTAATTAATCAAATTGTATTATAAATACCGAGGCATTATATGCTTTTGCATCTTTGTAAAAAGCTATGGCAGTCTGTGTAACGACCATGTAGTTGTTATGCCAGTTCTTTCTCACTTTCTTCCCGTTCTCAGTTAACTTTGTTCTATGCACAGGACCCTCATACAATATGTTCGGCTGAAAGAATAAAAAAATCATGACTAATCAAATTTGAATACAAATAAAACTTGAAAAGTGGGCGGAAACCAATGCATGTTGATAACAATTTTCAATCTGTATGTTATTTTAAAAGAATAAACCTACATCGTTGGGATCATAGGGTCTTGGCAAGACTCTCAGTGGAGTAGCCACCATGTGAGATGGGGTGATGAGAGATTTAACTCTGCCGTGCCGGACATCATGTTGATGATGTCTTAAATCGACAGTCGGTTCGATATATCCTGGAAAATGATGGTGCTGGTGAAGAAGCAATCCCCTCACAGCTGCAGAATCATGTAGATCTGAAGAAAAAAATACATTATTACTATTAGTTTGATGGCACATAATATATTATAATATTTTAAGTGGTGAAGATCGACTGGAAGACCTGACGACGTAAAATTATATCACCTTATTAATTATTATCTTTAATTAAAGTATTACAAGAATCATTAATGACGGAAAACGGTGCTAATTTACTTTTTTAAGAGATATGTTGCTGTCGCTGCTGAAATCGTCACATGTAGTCGCATTTGCCTATATACAGGCGAGACTGTGTGATTTTTACCAATTTATTTAAATTAATAAGTTTGTAATTTCCACTATATAGTCCAAAGCGCTTAGACTGTAATAAAAATATAGTGGAAATTACAAACTCATTTCTTTAAATAATTATGGAATTCCATCAATTATTCAAAATGATCAATAATTTTACCAATTTGTTCGTTTTCATAAAGAAATCATTATACAGGATGCACTTGGAACTAACTGATAATATTCAAGAAACCAGGGAGGGGCGGTGAAAACATAAAAGAAAATAATTAGAAAAACGGTAACACTTACACACTTATAAAAAAAGTAATGTTTTTTTTTAAAGGGGACGATAGGTCAAATAAGTTTGTGAATCACTGTTTTAGGGTATCGCAAATATGAGCGACAAAAAATATTTTTATGATTAATTAAAAATTAAGCTATAATTTGAAATATTAATTACGTAATAATACATGCGACAGTCACTACTGAGTACTTCACAGATACAGATGATCTTAAAATGGTGGCCCAAACTCAATTCCAAAAGTACTATTAATATTTTTAATTTGTAATTAATAATTATTAAAAAAAATATACTCTAAGATCTCCTAAAATATTCTCAATTAGTACAAGTATACCCTGTATAATAATGTGTTTTTTTTTAAGTTAGTTAGTTTTTCAGAGAGTTAAGCTCTTTTACAGTAGTCCTGGATTACGTATAAAATAATAAATAAAAAAAAATATCTTTTTTTTTGGTGACATTATCTCAAAACACATTTTGTTTTTTTTTTACTGCTGTTTCAAACTATGTACATTTATTTATAGGCTTTCCCATTCTTTCTGGAAGCTGTTTATTTTCAATAAATAAAATAAAAAAATAACAACACAAGGTTAAAAATTAATAATCACAATCACAAATTTATACATATATTCTTATATTATTTGAAAATATTAACCTGGTCTATGATTTCCTCTGACATAATCCGAAGGTGTAGCTGCACGAAAGCCTCTTTCCTCGAACATTTTCCGTACTGTTTTGATGGATGGAGACCTCGGCTCTTCGTCATCTTCCCTGGAGCTTGAATCATCAGGATATGAAGCAGCTACAGCCTTTCCGCGGGCCAGCTTGATCCTGGGTATGATGAAAGGTGGCTTGTGCTCCTTAGAATACAGCAATGCCTCTTCAGTAGATATCCACTGAAAGCAATATGAAATACGTCTTATTAAAAAGATGACATAGTCTGGTCATTCACTTATACATCCGTTATTTATCTGCGTGCTTATGAAAGGAGACCACTGTTCTTAAGACACCGAGCCATTTTGCTTTGATCGGAAAGTACTCTCGCTCTGTTTTAATAATTATTCTTTTTTGTCTGCACTCAAGATATGTGTCAAACAACACACTGAATTATGCATTACAGACACCGCACATACATATTTTGATTCACAGATTGAGCTTCACTGTTATTTATTTTATTCTCAAGTGGATAAACCGGCACTCGAACATGTCGTCGACCGACACAATTCCCTATTCATCCACCATGTTTTATAGAGATTCAACCACATATATAACAGCTACCATCGTCTATAAACAATTTATCTAATTTCAAGATTGTTTTTCGATAAATAAAAAAAATACCAAGACGCCTTCCCTATTAACGGGAGTCCCTTTATAAGAGGTTGACTAGGTCACAATGGCCTTTAAGGGTGAATATAGTGGAAGTGGTTTCCCAGGCCACCACACAGCAATGAGTTCTTCAGATCTTGTAAATCTACCAAGTGACTCTACCTATCTGTTCAATATGAGTATAGAAAAAAAATTGTATTGGGGGTATAAGTATTATTAAAATTCTCTAATGCTAAACATTCAAAATTAATATTGTAAAAGATTTTTCTAATTCATCGAAAATTTGTCTGTATGTGTTTGAAATGTATGAAAGTTTAAGAAATTTGCATTTTAAAACAACATTTAATGTCATAAAACAGAATAATTCCTCTAGGGGACACCGTTTTGGCGATAAATAATTAATAATAAAAAAAATAACTGTATATTCAATATTATTGTTATAGACATAATTAAGAACACGGCATTGGAACTTAATAAATAAAAAGTCTTTAAGCTGCTTAATTGAAGTCTCTCTATCATTGTTTAATCTCAAATTAAATAACTTTCAAGATATAATAAAATATGAATTTAAACTTTTTTTTTTATTTATTGTTTTATTAAAATCATCATATGGCCGTGTTTGAAGAATAGTCGATTTATTAATATTATAATAATGAAATCGCAAAAACAAGAAACCTTGCATTGAAATACATATGCATAATAATTGTGGCTAGAAGTGATAAGCACGTTTGACCATAAATTTTTCCATGATTTATTATTATTTAGAATAACGTCGTTCGATAGCTCAATTCTGTGCCCGAATTAGATTAGTCATGAATGAAGCTAATAGGAGGTCAAGGGATCTTGGTTGCTGACCCCTTCATTGACTATTCTCCTTTACGATTACATAACTAATGTGATATAAAAAATATATAAAATAAAAAGTATCGTTTCGTCACACGAAATATGTAAGATTAATCAACCGCAAAGATTCAACAATTCATATAGTAAATTATTATTAAAGTAATAAAAATTGCGATAAATAAAGTGGAACCTCGATATAACGAAGCTCAAGGGGAATGAAAAAAATATTCGTTGTATCGAGGATTTTGAGATATCCAGGTTTTTTTTATCGCAGACATGACAAAAAGTTGGTAATATAGTTCAGAATATAAAGTGGGTAAATAAAGAACACAAAAAATGATATGATCAGCTAAGGATTTACAAGTTTTGACTTTGAGGTTCCACTGTAGTATCAGATCAAGGTGTTTTGTGAGACAATGTTGAATATGAAATATGAGAAAAGCTTTATTAGGTAATCGAGCTGATCAGTATTCAGGTGGCGTAGAATCAATTAAAGGTAAACCTGGCGAAGATGCCTCATTGTCTACAAACACAATTAATAATAATCATCTTCATAGGAGACAATATGAGGAATGCCAAAACAATGATGATCTAAAAGGAATGGAGAGGACGTGACGCGTTCTCCAAAATGCATTACCAAAATCGATGTACCTGTTTGAACACTTGAAGAGTTTATATAATTGGGATATATGTTTTGTGTTAGTAAACAATGATGATAACAATATAAACCTCATCCTCCTCATCATCGTTGCAAAAAGGATCCAGGAGACTGTTCTTCCACTGGATCACATCTTGAGTGAGTGCTCGAGGGTTAATGTTCCGTTGATATATGCGCAAGTTTTCATAAATAGGACTTTCAGAAACACTATCGGCACTACTCCGAGGCACCATCGTCCAAGAGTCACAATCGCTGGTGGCCTCCGCGCCGTCCCACTCCTCGCAGGCGGCTGCTGAAGAGGAGCAAGCCGAAGATCTGAAGCTGTCACGAAGGAGAGAAGAGCCTCCGAGGAGTGCCGCATGACAGTCGTCATTCAGGTCGCACTCCGAAGTGCATCTGAACGGTGCATTGATTATGCTTGAGCGAACACCACTCCTAGGCACAGTCATCACTGCACTCCTCGGTCGGCTGCACACCAAGATCTTCTGCTTGCCATATTGCATAGGTGAGTTCATATCCCTGATGCTGTCATATTTAATCACGTTCACTGTAGCGAAGTTCTCCTCCACGGAGCGTGTCGACCTCTTTCGTCCGGAACTGCAGTTCCACAAATTCTGATAATCTCCACAATCCGACCCGGCATCACTAGAATGTCGCTTCTGCCCTTCGATTGACAACCTATCGAATTTAGCTCTCAACAACTCAACTTTAGATATTGGCCTTTGTTTCACCGGTTCCGAATCCAGATTCTCTTTGATCTTCTTATTCTTCCTGACTGGAGGAATCGGAGCTCCCGCGCCTCTATCAAATATGTGATCGATCTCACCGGCTTTTCTCTGGGTTACCGCTTCTTCTTCACATGGCGCAAACACATCATCAGATAGGATAGATAAATTGCTATAACTAGGTACTTTCCTCACAACAGGCACGTTTAGTTCCATATCTATATATTCTGAACCAGAAGTTGAATCGGTGTTACCCTCGACACTCACATTTTCATCGGTGACTTCATCAAATATCTTGATGATGTCTTGTGCGAAATCATTGGGCAAGTTCTTTTCGCCTTCTCGGAAGTATTTTCTATGGAATGAATCCAGGTTGTATATCTCGTGGCCGAGGCTGCTCAAGATATTATCGAAAGCGTCTGAGAAGACGTCCAAATTGTCGTCACTTTCGCTGGTGGTGTCCTCCGGCGCCGTAAAGTATTTGTTCAGATCAAAGTGATCTTGCTCTGTGGAGTCGGTGCTGTTCAAGGAGTCGATATCGTCCTGGACCTGGAGCTTGGCCTCCTTGGGCTTGTCGTCGTATTCATCAACACAGTATCGAAGACTCTGAAGCCAAAGTCTTACATCTGGAGGACAATCCCCTCTAGTGGCATGCAGCAGGGGCAAGACGGCAGCCAGTCCAGTAACAGAGCGCTCCTGTGCCAGAATGGGGCACGCGGCCATGGCGGCAGGAAGTGTGACAAAACAGGAAACTGATTGCGGTGAGCCGTGATTGTTTCTATGTTTTTATCATCACCATTTATTTTAATCGAATCCACAACCAATAAATATTAACCACCTAAACACCAAACGGAATACCCCAATGACTTGATCGACTTCATTTCATGTCTTAATCGTGCAAAGCTCTGTTCCCAACTGAATCGCATAAATTGATTATATTGTTATTTATAATCTCCGAAGAACAATGGAAAGAATTCATCGGTAGGGTTTCTTCAAAAACCACATCCTTACTGCGTACTGACAATTTCCTCGTTAAATACTATCGCAAAAGTGATCATATTATTAACAAGACACTTTCTAGATCTTAGGCAAGCACTAAGATAAACCGGTTAATAACTATCCAGTCCACACTTGGTTTATGTTCTCGGAAATATAAACAAATAATTAATAAAGGGTGGTTGTTTAATTTGCACGACAATTGAGCCTCGTTAAAACATGTGTCACGGAACTGAGTTCCTCTAATTGGTCACAAAGTTCCGATACTTAAATAGTTTGTCTTGCTACTTATTAGTTTAGCTTGTCTAACTATTGTTAATGTGTTTTCACTTTTGCCAAACCGCAATGCGTGAATGAATTTCAAAACGCGGACAGCCTAGTCAATATTAACAAGTGAAGATTAAAATGATTATTATCATGCGGAACTAAGAACACAACCACATAAAAACTAAATCCAAATATTTACAAATTTAATGTACTGTTTATTCTTTAAGTCAATTTGTAAACACTGTCCTTCGGCTCTCTGGGATAAGGTCTTTGCCCCCTTTCTTATCACCACACACATATTTTGATTGTATTTGATGATTAATTAATTAATCAAACCAATGAAGTCGACCATGTCTCGAGGCAATGGTGCAAATCCATGAATGAAATGCATTTAAAACGGGCGAAGATAACGTCGGGTCGCGATATAAGCAGACACTCACTTTTACACTGTTTATACAACACGGTTCACTTTTCATTAATTATAATTTTAATGAAGTGCTTAGAAAATGTGTAGGGCGATGCAGAGTCGTCGGTGTCCGAATGCACTATGAGATCACTTGACCGGCAATGGTGGCTCACTAATCAACCAGGGCTGACCGACTCTTTTGAACATTACTTATGAATGAATCACCAAAATACATTTCGAAAACGAAAAAAAAGAGACCCAGATAACGATAGATTATTTAATAGTACACTTTAAAAGCTTAAAAGACCTTGGGGTATTGTAATATGAATATTGAAAATTGCTAATAATGCAGGTTTGCGTGAAGTCATTGAAAAAATATCAATGTGATATAAATGTAACGAGCATAATATTTCTATAGATTTTTTATACAAACGCACTGCTTAATATTTTATATAAACTCATTGTTTATTTCACACATTTAAAAATTATTAAAGTGACCAAACTAAAATACCGTCTAAATTTTCCATCCTATCCACAGTATTCCCCCCCAATTATCTCTTCCATTCAAGGAGTTGGCAACGAATTTGCGCACCTGGGTAATATCTTTTCCACCAATTCTGCCAAACACTTGTGTAGGACGATCTTATATGGAAACATATAAATTATTGCCTCCCACTTTGCATTTTTGTTTTAAATCGTTTTTTATTATTTTTGTCTTGTCCGTAAAAAAGCTCGTATGAGCATTTATATGCAATTAAATAAATAAATAAAATTGGGTACACATTTGTGAAGACGCATGGCTACAAAAACTATAGTCATGGGTTCAAATCCTGATCAATTGTCTTGATCCAGGTTTACTCTGATTTCTTGTATTGTAAGGTAAATACTGATTATTACGTCGGTGACCTGTGTAACTAGTAATAGTTAAGATCACCGACAGACAATTAACACATTGTTGTGTATAATAAACTCTCACAAAAATCTCCTTGGGGCATTAAATAAATAAATAAATATTTAAACATTATATTAAAATCAGTCTACTATACAAATAAACAGATTCCAACCCTGCAAGTGAATAATATCTTAGACGACATTATTACTCACGAACAACAGTGGTATTCGTTGTTCCTCTTAATTCAATCATTAAATACGCTTATATTAATTACTAAAAATAAACTGTCAGCGGGCCACATTTTATTAGCCCCACTGTTACTTCAATTAACCTTAATTAATCGTCCAAAAGTCAAATTATTATACCTCCCCCTTCCTCAAATAAATAATATATATGTCTTTCACACAGTGTTTTCAAGGTTTGTTGATAAAGAAGTGACCCAATAATTTTGGAATTCTCTAATGGTTTTTAAACATAAATATTTTTTCGGACGCATTTAACTGTGGAGAAATAATGATCGATTATTATATGCACTTACAAATCTATATTTAAACCAACACGTGGAGAGATCGTTCCCTTTATATTTTTTGAAAAGATACGCCACGTGTATATATTTAATATACGCATATAAAAATATTTAATTAATTAATATTACGTCCGTGCTTAGTTTAAATGACGATTATAAAATATCTCACTGAATGTGCTGCGCCTTCACGTTTGAAAACGCAATCAGAACATAATTGTGTAAGTACATTTGCATATATTAAGGCGAATTTAATTTTCTAATTCAAGATTTTCTTCCGTGCTATAGTCAATATTATTAGTTTTACGTAAGTCAAAATGGGCAAATCACGATACATCAATTATATATAAACACAAACGCTACATAATATCAATAATATTTTGTTGGAGAGTCGTTTATTTTCATGAATTCGCAAATCGTTTCCACTTACATAAGATATATTTAAGTAGTTTTTTTTCAAAGCAAAAAAAAATATTCATACTCCTCCATCGTTAGTTCAAGAAATAAACCCTGACGCGAATCATCATCATTACGGATTTCATAGTAAAAAGTCATCAAAGCGAAACTATCTACTTTTTATAATGTAACGTTTCTCAACAACCAGATTCCATAACTCGGCATTGTGATAAATAAACGGGTAATTTTTATAATACAACAATATTTTGATTTAATTCCATCAGTTACTACACAACTTTTTGTAATTCTCTTTCCGCTCCAATATTTTCATGTTTCATAAAAATTCATTAAATCATTTTATCAAATTGATAGTCAATTACAAATGCGGCGCTTCCTCTATTATTATTTATTTATCTTTCGAATTGCGGAAAACGGATGGAAGAAACAGAATTTGATGGAATGAAAGATAATGTACAAGGTTTTTGTAATTGTTTATTTCATAGCACAATATTATAATATGTGATTTTAATGGTCACCCATGCATGTAAACTCTTCGATTATAAAACATTCTCATAATGACCTTATCAATAAGGAACTATAGTAAATATGATGACGGGAAGTGAGATGTTCCGACATTTATGAGACCGACATTGCGTGTGAACCATTGTCTATAAAGCGAAAGTTTTCCCTTTCGACAATCATTAATAACTCTAAAATTATAATTAAAACAAAAATACTCTACAATTGGATGGCAACAAAAATAATTTTTATAAAATATCGTATTAATTTAATTATATTAATCAAAGAAGTATTCTCTATTCGAACTTGTAAGGTTATAATTATATTAATATTCGGCGACTTGGGATCCCCCGTAATGCTTTGGTGGTTGTGCAGTTATATGTAGTAATTATATGTATTTATATTTAAAATAAAAAAAAATAAAAAAACAATAATTTTAAATCTTTTAAATATTATTGAACATTATACATATATTAGATCGATATATTTATTTGTTTATTTACGCTCCGAGGAGCTTTTATTTTAGAAAGGGTCTTTTTTGTTAATTGTGTGTCGGTGATCTTAACTATTACTAGTTACACAAGACTTAATAATCAGTATTTACCTTACAATACAGGAAATCAGAATAACCTGGATCGAGACGATCTATCGTGATTTCCGATCTCTCAGTCGTAATAACCGATCAAATAAATTTAAAAATTCTTAACTTGAGTGGGATTTGAACCCATGACCACAGTATTTGTAGCCACGCTCCTTGTCCCCTGAGCTATTACGCTGGTTAATATATTAGCAGGCCATACAACTGAATATATACATATCAATCAGATGAGTTAGATTGAGGCAACATTTTAATGAAGTTGATTAACAGTGTTTAAACAACAGTAATGAAGAGTGATTTTAGCGCGCTTAAACAATGTGTTGTCTCAGTTAGACTCGTCTTCTTGGTCCGCCATCTTGATATTTATACATCCAGTTGTATGGCTTGCTAATATATCGATGGTATTGAATTTATACGCTAAAAATACAATTAAAATGTTCTCATATTTCTTGGCGAAATAATGAAATATGTACCTGAATAAAAATCATGTAATTATTTTTTATTTTTTCTGCACCTAAATATTATAGGTAAATAGATCGATGAAGCATTGCATCAGTATTGTATGATACAATATTATTTGTAGTGTAGTCGTGTTACTATAATATAAAGCAAACTAGGCCTGGGAATCAAGCTGACGAAATAATTACCAGTTTGACAAAGCGTCTCTTTTGTTTGGCGTTCGTGCGAATTTATCGTTTTTGTATTTTGATTTCGTATATTAATTTATTGTATGCATATTCTCGCTTTTTCCCTTTTACATTAATTGATTTCCAGGTAATCCACGTTTCACCACAAATTTCACACGGAGCAAACAAATTTGATTGCGTCGTCATAATATTCGGCGAATGTGTAGTTTGTTAGTAAATAATCAATGATTTACCTGATGACTATAGTCATTGTGGTCCAGAAGATTGTCGGCGCTGTTGGCCCTGGATCTGAACCCTGGTCTCCTTCCATCCAGGACAAAGGACAGTTCTTCCATGTATCTCAAAGCCATTTTATCCAGTTAACAGAGTTCACAACACTACACAATATAGTATTTCATCGTTCACAATAATCAACTATAATTTTGCATTATAACAATAATAATATAAAACGATCCGATAAAATCATATGCGGAAAATCACACCAATAACAAAATACACAAGAAAAATCCAACAATAGAACATCAAAATTGCCAACAATCGGAAACGACAAATGTGGAAAATTGCTTTTTGTAATGTGATATGTTTCAGCTAAAGAAAATGTCGGTTGAAATTTAAAACCAGATTCAAGGAAATAATAATTCAAGACACTTTACTTTAAAAATTAAATAATAAATCAAGTAACAATAAAATATTGTACTTACAAAACCATGTACATTTTGAGAAATAAAAAAGAAAATAACCGACACTTCGAACTTTCTATGTCGAGTTATCCGGATAAAAAGCCGAAATCAAGTATAATTGTACATTATTGTGGAAATTCTAGCGGTCATTATCTGAAAACAATGTCAATTATATTGTATTTTACGCTTAACAATTCGGTGAAACTCCCTTCTAATTACAACCATTACTTTCACTATCCAATTTTCGATGTTTTGTACGACATTATTATCTTTTTTATCTACAAGAAACGATGTACCTACTGACTACAACATTCCTAAACGCCAAATGCACGACTTGAAGGTATTTACAGACTATGCTATTTATTTATACATAGAGATTGTTGTTTCTAAATTGGAAATGTCAAACATACAAACAAGGAAAACCTTTCTGTTCTAGCAAACAAAGATTTTTAACACGATTAATGAATCCATTAATAACAACATACTTTATATACATACATTTGGGATGAACCGATATAATAGCAGGCCATAAAACTGCATGTATACATATCAAGATATCGGACCAAGCAGTCTGAGTGAGGCAACACTAATTGTTGAAGCGCGCTTAAATGTCAGATCGTGTCAATAACCTTGATTACAATTTTGCCTTAGTCAATCTCATCTCCTTGGTCCGCCATATTGATATTGTTACATCCAGTTGAATATCCTGCTAATATATCGGTGGTATAGAATGAACAATTATTCCGAAACATTAATATATTGATTAGGTTGGAAATTTTCTCACTGAATATTTTATTCATTTTCACCTCAAGCCTAATAATTTTCACACACTAATAATTTTAATCTCGGTACACATATATTTATTCAATTAATTACACGAATCATAAACACGCCAAAATTATTTTAATATTATTAATATAACTGGGTCTGCCTCTTAAGTTTTTGTATACCTAAAATAATTTATTATTATGATAAAAATCTACGCATTTGGTATTTTAAAATCGACATGCGCTCGTTTGAAAGTAATAAAAAAATGTGTGCTCATGAAAGTAAAATAAAGTTTCTCCTGTTTTACGCATTTGATTCCTTCATTACGAGTATTTCAGAAATCAGAGAAATCAGCCATAATTTAAACTTAACCGACTGAAACTGCAAATTAGCAAAAAAAAACAATCCTTTAATAAGATCCAACTTCTTTACCCGACATATTTGTTTATACTGAATTAATTAAGCAGAGATGAACGTGTATTAGTTCTTAAATGTTTAATAAAATTTGACCACCCGTATACAAACTACCCGCCGACGATGTTTACTTTGAGACAAATATCACTGATATTACCACAGTTAAAAGCACTCACAGTATGATATAATCACTTGTCATATTATCGGTGACTGAAATATCACAAAATACTCTCTAGTTTAGTGTAAAAATGCAGAGGTATATTGTTTAACATGTGTTGATAGAGCGACGGTCGCAGTAGTACTGAGGCACTTGCCAGTACAGTTAGTTCATCGGACAGACACCGATAATAATTATGTCACATAAAGTACCACATCTACACTATTTTACCAATAATTAGGCTAAATTAACTATAAATGATTTTTATAAACTTAGAAAAATAAACATTTATTATATGAGAGTTGTATTAACAGGCCGAAAACCAGTCAGAAATAAGATATATCAAAAGTAGGCCACACCGCAACTGGAAAAGAATACATATATTTTTATGGGATATCGGATGTAAGAAATTCCATTGATGGTTTAAAACTGTACATAAAGACAAAATATACACCATGGGGATTATAATAATCATACCTAGTCCATGTGGGTGTGATGAAGTGCTTTGACGTATTCGAGCTCTGCAACGATTATAATATTGCTTTATTATTTGGTAAGTAGGTATAATAAAAACGAAATTAAACTACAACATTTAATATTTCACCAGATTTAGTTGAGATTTTGATATAATTTGTTTTTCAATAATGTGGTGAGAAATGTGGGATGTCCATAAAAAATATTTATTTATTATTAATTAGAATCAAACTTTTTATAATTTTAAGTTGAGTAACCAGACCTAGTTCAAGTTGGTGAAGTGAAGTGCTTTCACGTATTCAAGCTCTGCAACGATTTACTTTATTATTTGATTATTGTTTTATTTTATTTCAACTCAACAAAATACATCTACAATTATTATATTCATGGGACAAACTATAAAGTCGAATGCAAATTTCAAAAAAAGTTATTTTATTGTATGAATATTATGTTATAAGATTATTAATAAAGTGAATAATACATTTTACCGAATAACTAAGCAATATGTAAAATAAAAATGAAAATCACGCATTGCGATTGTGAGCATTTTAAAACCTATTTTTATACCCTCTTGGCCGAGGTTTGATAATAATATTTTTTTAACCAAATTAAAAACAATGTTTATAAAATTTCCCAGTTTTTATACTTTCAAGTATATCGATGGCAACCAGTATATCGAGTCAACTCGGATCGAGTTATTTGATCACGACTGTTATTTAATGTATTTTTGTAATTGCAGTGTTATTAGTAGATATTTATCCTCAAATAGAATCGAATAAAAAATAGTAGCGTTATCGAAATCAAATAATAATTCTTTAGATTGTACGGAGAAAAAATGACAATAGAAAGGCATCAAAATTATCCCACAATCAACCCGAAAAAGAACAATCCAATTTCACTTTTTTTACACCGGCCAATAAATATATTGTGTTTTATAAAACAATCAAACAAATTATAAAGTTTACCAATACTATGTAAACTATGTATTATTATCACATTAAGATATATTTTCCCATTCTTGGTAAAATTCTTGAGAAGATAGTGACTGACCAACTTACTATATCTTTTTCTAAACTTATCATCTCGCATCAACAACATGGTTTTATGCGAGGCCGTAGTGTCGATACTAATCTCATCACATTTACTAACTTCATTTATTCTGCTCTCGATCAGGGGCACCAGGTAGATGCCATCTATACAGATTTCTCTAAGGCTTTTGACAAAATTAATCATACGTTACTCATAGCAAAGCTTTACGCTTTGGGAGTACACGGTGATTTACTTGCCTGGTTAAAATCTTATATAGAAGGCCGTAGTCAGGCTGTCGCTATCAAAGGTTTCATCTCCGATTACTGTGATGTCCTCTCGGGTGTCCCACAAGGATCACATTTAGGCCCTTTACTTTTTATACTTTACATTAATGATATTAGCTCAATTTTTCTTAACTCGCATCATCTATTGTACGCAGATGACACCAAAATTTTTAAATTAATTAAATCACAGTCCGACTGTTTTGATCTTCAATCTGACCTTAATCGCCTCATCCATTATTGTACAATTAACAAACTGTTTTTAAATTTTACCAAATGTCACTTTATTACTTTTCATCACAAAAAACCCCCGATAGATTTTAACTACGAATTCTCTGGTTCTGTAATAAACAGAGTCTATGAAGTTCGAGATCTTGGTGTTATTCTAGACTTTAAACTGAATTTCATGTCTCATTTTGACCAAATCATCAATCGTGCTTTTAAACAGTTAGGTTTCATCATCAGAGTAACCAAGCCCTTCAAAAATCCTTCATCGCTCCTAAATTTATATTTCTCTCTAGTTCGTAGCATATTGGAATTCGGCAGCGTTGTTTGGAGTCCAAGTTACAGGGTACACATCGATCGGATAGAAAGGATCCAAAAGAAGTTCCTTCGTAGCCTGGATTTCCGTGCAGGTGTTAGCCACGGTGATTATATTGGGTCCTGTGTGAGACACAATGTACCCACTCTAGTTGATCGTCGCTCATACCTGGATGTTATATTCATTTTTAAAATTCTCTGTAACAAAATATACTCTCTCCCATTACTAACAAATAAGACACTTAAGCAGTTCCATGTGACTTCTTCATTGCTCACGTTTTCCGTTTCAATATATAGATTTCTAAACAAACTATATGAAACATTCCTTTTTTATACGCTCAATGTCCCTGATAAACCTACACCTCTCTCATATCGACCTCCATAACCTCTACCTCTCAAATTTCAAATCCGAGGCAGCACAAATATTATATAAATTAAATCCATAATTCTTGCTCTATGTCTTTTTATCAAATGTCTTTTCTTTTCTTCTCTTTGCTTATTCATGTATAAAACTATAGGCTTCCGGATACTTTCGGGAAGCTGTTTGTTTTTATAAATAAAATAAAAAAAATAAAAATAAAAATATATTTGCATATAAATATTTAACCATAATAAAATACGATTAACATAATAATCAACCGAAAACACCGATTCGCTCTGAAAGAAGAGCAAATATGTATTATGTACGTATTCTCAAAATAGAAAGAAGAATTATTATTATACACAATATTTGTCCTACTATTTAAACAAAAAACAAGATTTTATATACATTTAATAATATTCAAGACATCTCGATTCGGAAATATGTACATATTAATGTTGTTAAAACTGGTCAAAGCGGTATAACTAAAAATAACAGTTATCGAGTCTCGTTCCCTTTTAACTATACACTTAAAATGTATGTATGTTAGGTTTTTAGGTTTCGAAGATAACAATCATTTAAGGTAATGCTTATCAATACCAGCCATTATTACGAATAACCAGCGTAATAAGTAGCACAGAAAAAATCGAGAATAATATTAATAAAATCTCGACCAATCGTCTCAAGGTTTATTCTGATTTTCCGAACTGTAAGGTAAATACAAAGGCGATGAATTAGACGTTGTTGTGTCTAAAGTTACCAAAATTTGTTTAAAAGCTCATCGGGGCGTAAATAAATATCTTAATTTTATTAATTGACAATTGGAAAGGGAAAGAAGACTATTTCTACTTTCTATTTTCGGGGCCATGTCCATAAAAATAATGGAAACATGAAATTATTCATTCAACAGAATGATTAGATTAAACATACATTAAAATTATGTATGATTTGGTTTATAAGCATACCTTTATTATTCTATTTTTTTTACAATATTCATCACCTTTTTGAATGCTTAATTAATTTGATTGTTTCTCTTTAATAATTATATATAATTAATGTAAATGAGTCAAATGAGATCGTTCTGCTTGTCTCATCACTTCAGCATTGATATAAAAAATTGATTTACGTCATATCAAATATTAATTCAACGATTAATTAATTAAATTGGGTAAAGAAATGATGTATGTTTTATGATATGTGAAAACAGTCAATAATCGATGAAACAGTTATTAAGTAATTTAGTCGATTGTCTGTGCGAAACAATAACTGCATATAATTAAGTACGTCAGTCATTCAGTTAACTCGGTCAAGTTAGCACTGTTCAATAGTGATAAATGAATAATTGTATGACATTAATAGCACATCGATCATCGAAGATTGATTTCAATTACAGAAGAGTCCTTTATTATTAAAAATAGAGCATCTTCAAAGAGTTGTTGGTCAGCAAGATGGTTGTGGCTTGTCTTGTTTGACGTATACCGGTTTCATTTTACGGTTATCTTTACAATTAGAACGAGACATACAACTGCCTTTCTTTACATTATAAATAAAACCTGTATCACCACAAGTCTGCTTCAGAAAGGTGGATTTAAAAATTTCATATAAGTGATGACCCTTTTCCCATAAAACCAATTCCAAGATGAGCAAGAAATAAAAATACTTATATAACCCAAAATCAGGTACATGCAACATATTTTGAATTTGTTATATTAAAATGCCTAATATACTCGTATGTTATTTGAATGAAATCAATTAAATAAAAAATATTTTAAATAGGATTTAAAATTATAATTATAATAGGATTTAAAATAAATAAAAAGAAACCAAAACATGGTAAAATGAAGATGCAATTATATCATTACGTAATACATAAAAATATTACCCATATAAATCACTAAATAATTAACACGTTAAAAGGTTAACCTAAGGCAAACTTCTAGCTAAATTATCGCAAACTGTTGTGATTGGCGAGATTGCAACATGATATCGAGGGTATACTGCTAAAAAAGTAATATTTTGATGATTTTGAGTTAGGGATGCATCTGTTTATGTTTTTTATTACTTTATCTACTGACAAAATGCACTTAGTCGTATCATCAATATTTCGGGAGAAAAAAAATCAACCAAGTCAAATTTACATTTGTAGTTTCTGTTAGTTAGTTAAATATTTAAAGATAAAAGAAGTCATTGACTTTACTGCCACATTGTAAATTATTCAAATATATACCATAAATTTATAGTTTTGTTAAGACTGTGACTTTTTATCACTAATTCGCCACTATCTCAAAACTATGAAATATGATTTATTAGTGCATTTTGGCAGAATACCCTCTATATGATATTATAATTTCGGCAAATTAGTACCTACAGGACGCTATTTTGTATGTTTATCTAATAGTTTTATAATTAAACCTGGGCCAAGTGGGTGAAAAAAGAAGTTTTGACAATTGTAGAGCATTGTGCGGTTTACATTTTTATTACACATATTGCTTTATTTTTCCATAAAATGTATTATTCTATTTGAAGTTTATATCATAAAGGAAATCGTTGCAGAGCTCAAATACGTCAAAGCACTTGGTCTGTATATATTACATTTTCTTTATTATGTATAAGTTTTTACCATGATTGATAGAACAATACATCTTTGGAAATAGACTTAGGTCTACAGAGTATATAAATATTTTTACCTATAACTAATATGAGAATGTTTTATTTAAATTTGACATGAATAACAGTATTAAATTATAGAAATTATGGGAAAAAAATAAAAACCCATATACAAATATGAAGATTAATAAAATTAACAACAATTACACTTGGTCTAGGTCTGTTTATAATCCATGCGTAATTATTTTCACACAAACTAACCTCTTTAATAGAATTACCGACGATGCCTAATCGATTCTAATGCAATATTACTCAAGCTGGATAATCATATCGACTGCTCCAGCGTATAATATCGTAAGTGCAAAAAAAGTCTTTATGGAACTGAGCCACATATTCAATCTGGTAACACTGCCAGTCACGTGTCACTCCATTTAATTATTATTTATTCAATATAACAATGTACGATTAAATACCTTCTATTGACAGAGACATGAAATGTGTTATAGATAATAGATGAATCTACATTAGTTGCCGGTCAAATGGGACTATTTCACTATTTCGAAAAACTCCCACTTAATAGGTTAAATAACCATTGAAAATCAACATTTTTTGATGTTTTATACATGCAATATGTGGCTCAGTTCCATAAAGACTTAAGAGCACACAGATTTTTTTTTTTTTGCACTTACGATATTATACGCTGGAGCAGTCGATATATTACAAAACATAATAAATTCAGTTGAACATTCCGCGGTAGTTCTAAACCCGTCCATGTATTTTACTGCACTGTATGTACATATAACTATTAATAATATTGAATACTTGAACAGGTGCAGTACATAACCTGTCCATTGCGACTATTTCACTACAATCGCAATACTATTTTACGTTCAATGTCCCCTGTACTCGAAGAACCGGACAGAGAGTTTCACATTTTCCCCGCATTTGAAAGTTACAACTACGCATTTATACAAAGTCTGTGGAAATTGTATCCAGCTTCCGGGAAAACTGGACTCGTTGTTGAAGTATTTGCAATAGATATTAAATTAATCCAAATTCCTTAATAAATTATCGATCAAACTCAAGCCACATTCCGATACCATCGATATATTAGCAGGCCATACGACTGGATAAGTTTGACAGACACAACGCTAATTGTCTCATTCATACTCGTGTACTTGGTCCGCCATCTTGATATTTATACATGCAGTTATACGGCATGCTAATATATCGATGGTATCGCCTAATCTTATCTATGATATACAACATGTTTTTAATTGAAACTGAAAGATTTTTTTCGCCATTATGCAATGCCAGTGCGATTATTAAAAAAATAAACGGGCCTAAGCATTTTTTTTGTATTAAAAAATAATTTATTAATAATAAAATAATTTATTACTTGACAGCTTGAGAATCTTCGGTTTTATTAATGAGTGAATATATGTTGTCATTAGAGAAAAACAAAAACAACTTATGATGTCATCGCATTAGTTCAAGTACAAGTTCAAATTGAATACGTCAACAAGGTATTGTTATTTACTTGCAATGTTCATAATGCATTTTGGTTGAAATTACGCAATACCTTACTTTGTTTACACATTCAAATCAGGCGGTCAATCACCTAATAAGTAAATACGCAAAATTCTTTTTAAAATAATAATTAAAAATTGAAAAGTTTAACTAGCCGACTTGGACCATTAATGAAGGTGTGGTTGTACATTTAATTATTTGAGTTTCAATAAAAGAAATGTTGTATAAACGTCCCAAGGTGATAATAATAAATGTATTTTTTTAATAATTAAGGAAATGAAAATATACAAGACTACAATCTGTTGGAATTTTATTAATTTTATTCAATCGCAGTCGTCTATTTTTTTTTCATTCTAGATACGAAACCTTGACCATAATAATATTTATATCCCCCCTATTAAGGTGATTTTATAATTTATAAAAGTAAAGGGTTTTTCCAAAATTATTTTCATTATAGATTATTGATAAAATAAGTAAGAATAATGTGTTTTTTCCTCAAACCCCAAATAAAATATACATTGAATGTATTGGAGATTTTCCGCGGCGGTCACTCTTTTGTAATTTTGACCTTGTTGAACTATTTGCTCTTTGTCACTTTATTACGCATAGTATATTCATTGAAATTCTAATAAGTACATATTTGGATCATGTGTGCAATTCATATATAAATATTTATCACTACTCACAGACTAATTGTGTCTCACAAGATGATTTTATTTTACTTCGACTAGTACGAAGGTCGCTTACGTGACTTACAATGTACATTTATTTCAGAATATATTCACATTTAACAATAACAAATAATATATTATATTTTCAAATACATGAAATTGAATAACCACGTCTACGGTTGCCTATCGTCAGTCGCACTGATAGATTATGCATCGTGTAATAAATCGCTTCGTTTTCAGGGGTTTTCAATGGAATCGTATTGATAAAATGATGAGTCAATGAATGACGATTGATTATTTCAAATACACCGATAATAATTTATATTCTCGTTTTAAAATTACCTCAAATTCACTTTATTTCAATATAATTTCCAGATGAATGGATAAGAGATTTGTTGGATTATCACAACTAAACTGAACAATGTGCTTGACGAACTGCCCTAGCCGTGTGACACTGCACTAAACATTAAAACAGGGATGTTCTCATAAATATTAATATTAAAATAAAAAAATATATTCAAGTGATGCAATCAAAAAAGCAGCCATTATTTCTTAATAATTAGACGAGAAACTGCACATACTTATATCACAGACGAAAATTGACACCGAAACGCCGCAAATTATTTTGATAATATTTTTCGGCATATAATAAATGCAACATTTTATATAATATTTTTATATTAATTGTATTTAATATAATATTGTAATGTGTGCTTGCGGCACGTATGCGTGTACACCAATACTATAGTACGAACCAAATCACTTTAAATTACTACATATAAAAGGCCATAGTGTATGTATACGTTTTACTGTGAGGTTGTATTGTGAGTTCTCTTATAATTCTCGATAAAATTAAAGGCATACGTCACCGTAAATACGATAGTAGAGTAACTTAGCTACATTTATGATCGGTTTTTTGTTAGTTAATGCATCGGGCGAGGCACTAATTAACAAAAAACCGATCAAAAGTACAACAAAGCAACTCTATTCCAGTCTTTACGGTGTACGCCAAGGAATACCAAGCATTAGAGAACTCACAATACAGCCACACATTGAAACGTAAACATACACTATGGCCTTTTATATTAACAATTTAAAGTGATTTGGTTCGCATATTACCTACCATTAATTCTAAACTATTTATACACGCATCAATAATGGAAGCCTTAGCACGACTTACTAATACACTCTTGTTATACTATTAACCGAGTACACTAAATACGCGTTGCTTAAAAGAATATCTCCAATGAGAGAATAGTACCAAAACAAGCGCCAATCAGAGAGAATGTTCAGAGGACAAATAAGGGAAGAAAGACTTTGATTCGAGTTTGAGGATTTTCCATTTTTTATTTTATTCCTTCACTCTTATTATTTATTAATCTAATATATATATATATATATATATATATATATATATATATATATATATATATATATATTAATCATAAAAGGAAAGCATGAACACCTTGCCATTACAGGAAAAACCTAATGCGGTTTGGCAATGATGGACATTTGTCAGCATTATAGAAAAAAGGTGAGAAAAATGAAGAAACAGAAATATATAAGAAATACAACAAAAAATATAACATAATATAAAAAAATATATAGAGAACATCATGATTGTTTAAAGTTAAGGAATTCTGTCATACTTTTCATGAATGCACAGTAGAGCATGACAAATATGTCATTTTCCACCCCAGTGGCATTCCATTCATTCAAAAGAACTATGGATCTGGTTAATGGGGAGTGACGGAGTATGTTAGTATAGGTCCTAGGGGTTACAAACAAGGAGTGAGAGCGACAGCGCGTATAATTCTCGGGAACAAACAAACTGATGCGACTAGGTATATCTGGAGTTGATAACTGGCCTCTAATCACAAGAAAAACCAATCGCATCAGTGCCACATCAATATTATGAGATTGTCTCGGTCAAAGATATTAGTTTCAATGTCAACGTTTCCCACTGACAGCCCTGAACCAATTGAGCACTAAAATAATGGTGGCGGACAGCGGACATCCTCAAATGGGGGGCCCTGAATCAAACAAGTGAACCGGCATAAATAAAATAATAATATGAATATCTATCTATCTATCCGCCATGTAATATTATTATTATGTACGACTGTAATCAAACACTACAATTACTATTTCACCTCCCGTATCACATGTCGCAGCGTCAACACACATCACAATTTACAGATTACATTTTATAACAATTTAATAAATATATTTACCATAGATACATGTATACATTAGATATCGCATTTAATATAAATAATTCGTGCAATTTAGTGTAAACCCGTATCGTGGCACTCTTCTCTCCTATTCGAATATTGTAGTTGAATAATGAAATCAATTTATCAGTGGTTAATTTATACTATTTTATTATTTTTTTTATAAAAGTGAAATACAAGTGCCACTTAACATTGCTATTTTTTGAATTTTAAGACCCATTTTGTCACTTTTCTTTTCATAAAAATAAGTCCATATTTTGGAGGACTAATGGAGTTTTCCTAGTGTTGCAGCCATCATCAACGAGAGAACTTACTTACAGATATGTGTTACAGTAATTTTTTTAAATATACCTATTTTTGAAAATAAGAATAAGATAGTCCATGACTTATTTATATAACAAAATTTAATGTATCTACGCATCATCTTATTATAATGATTTGCACGGAATAGTGACAATTGGAAGTCTTCATATTATAAACAATTAATTTTTTTAATTTTTGTTTTGTGGTATGGGTTTAAAAATACTATTGACTAGAAGTGAGGAATTTTAAACTAAAATAATGTATAAATTAAAATATTCAATAAAAAACCACTAATTATATAACTAAACCATAGATATAAACATATTTCACATTGCATATAAATAATTCGTGTAATTCATTTATCCCGTATATTGTTGCAGTCTTCTCTCCTATTCGATAAAGACATAAGTGTGTTTCCCTCACTTAACACATTTCTAGTGACCACTGAGAGTGGTTGTGACAACATTCTGGCGATTAAAACGCAATAATAAAGTACTCAGCGGTAAAACTGAGGCTAGATGTATTTGAGTGTATGTTTGAGTCCATATGACATGTAGTAACAATGCATTTACCCATTTTACTGTGAAATATAACTGAAGATATGAAGAGACATGTTTACAGTATAATGTTTGCCAGGTAACTGATGATTTTGACCACTAACCACGCATTTAGCCATTCATGCGATATCTTATGCTTATATCTATGGTAATTACATAACAAATACATACTTTAATATGAAAAGAATGATTTTAAATACTGTATAAAGTATTCGGAAGGGTTTAAAGACGATGACGTGACGAGTCTTATGCATAAATAACGGCGGAAGCGGAAGAATCATCAAAAATGACATAATCATCATTATATAGATTATTGTATAAGCATATAAAATGCAATCTAATCATATTGAATCATATAAATATTTGGCAATAAGTATGTTCACATTTTAATTTGCATATGCTATATTTGAACGTTTTGGAATTTATTGACCAAACTAATCACACGATATTTGTAAATAATTGCTACCGTATCTAGTTCATATATAATAAATTAAATCACAAATATATTTCAAAAGTAGGAAGCGAATTCCTTCTGCTTAGTTCACATCCGTTTATTTTAATAGCTTTTTATCATATGATTCCGTACAATAATTAATTAATATTAAGTTCAACTAGCACGACGCATACATGCATATTTATTTAACGTGTGAACTTTCCAAGATAACAATAATGGAATAGCTGACCCAGTTACCGATATGTAGAATAAGAAAAATACACAATAAATGCGACAAATTATTGTGAATTCTGGTATTTCGATATATATGTATAGATAGATTTTAAAATTAAGACGCCTACAATAATAAAAGACTATTAACTTATCGAGATTTATATCTTCCCTTTCCTTACGACTAGTCTATTAATATTATTATATGTAATATCAGATTGTCAAGTGGACGATAAGATAATACATTATTGAAAATCAACGTCTTTGTTTAGTTGAATCATTATATGCATTTACAGTAGAACATTGATATAAGCACAGGTTATAATATTTTCATTTATTTATGAAAAAAAATATAACGGATTAATAACGTAAATCAAGGTTCCACTGAACATTAATTACGGTGTGTTTCTTCACACTTTCTTCGCAGTCGAAAGGAAAATCACGTGTATTTTCACAATCAAATATTAAATTTATATCATAGATATAAACATAAGATATCGCATGAGTGGCTAAATAAGTGGATCAAGTGGCCAAAAACATGAGTTACCTGGCAAAGATTATACTGTAAACATCTCTCTTCATGTCTTTAGTTATATTTCACAGTAAAATGGGTAAATGCATTGTTACTACATGTCATATGGACTCAAACATACACTCAAATACATCTAGGTGAAGTTTTTACCAAAGACTACTTCTTTAACATGTTTAGAATATTATTGCGTTTTAATCGCCAAAGTATT
This sequence comes from Agraylea sexmaculata, assembly GCA_022606485.1. Lineage (NCBI taxonomy): Eukaryota > Metazoa > Arthropoda > Insecta > Trichoptera > Hydroptilidae > Agraylea > Agraylea sexmaculata. Next base: position 99,411 of record JAGTTH010002391.1, read on the forward strand.
GTCACAAGCACTCTCAGTGGTCACTAGAAATGTGTTGAGTGAGGGAGACACACCTATGCCTTTATCGAATAGGAGAGAAGAATGCAACAATACACGGGTTTACACGAAATTGCACGAATTATTTATATGCAATGCGATATCTAATGTTTATATCTATAATTACAATTAATTAACCGTTGCATTTTTAAATTATTGATCGATGAATAAATCACTGACTCATATTCACATCTACCAACGTCATATCGCTCACAATTCAAAAACCACCTCTTTTCGAGAAAGACAAAGTAAATGCCGAGGCGATTAATAAATTAGTGCCGAATACATTTAATAAAATTAAAAATAACTTACGTTTTCTCCTATATTTTTATCATCTGGTTTCCTGCTGTCGGTGATTGTACTAGCAACTTTGGTCAAATCACCAGCTGACATACTTTTCCTATTATTCATGTCTTTACATTGAATCCTTTTTCTATCTCTATACACTTCACTATCACTTGCATAACTATCTTCCTCAATCAACTTGATGATTCTATCGAATTCTCCCAATACACTTGAAAACGAAGACTTCAGCGGCTTCATTATATCACTGAAGGATTCGTCGATTAGTTTATCGTTTGAGGAATATACATTGTTTACGAATGATAAAGGGATATTGTCACTATCTCCCAAATAAACAGTACTTCGTTTCGATGGCTCAGTGGAATCCTTTTCGGGAACAGAATACATAAATTCAAAACTGTTCGTCCTTTGTACGTGAGGAGAGGGTGAGCTTCGCCATTTGTTCCAAAAATATTTGGTTTTGGTTTCGTTTTGCTTATTGTCTATTTTTAGAGTCCCAGCTTTATTGGGTTCTTCAACAATATTGGTATTTGTTGGTAACACTACACTATTTCTATCTTTTCTTGAGAACATTTCACCAGCTATAGTTTTTTCCCGACGCAAACCAAAAGGGGTAATCTGTTTGTTAGATGTGTGAATTTCATCAACAGTTTTCGCTTTGGTTTTCTTCAAGTCTTCGATTGATTTAGGTTTTAATGTAAGAGCTTGTTTCTCTAATTCCTCCACTACTTTCATGACGCGTGGTGCTGGAATCCGATAGTTGGTTTTAATCTCTTCCTTGGGAGGCGTTTTTGATATTTGATCGGGAATTAAATTGATTTGTTTATCTTTAGCTGCAGTTCTGGCAGCTAGTGTAGTCTTCAAATCTTGGATATCTATCTTTTTGAATTCCATACTTGCGTCAACCGGGTCGTTTTTTTGTTCTCTGTTGAAAAAGTTCAATTTCGACATGACTGATCTGAAGCTGGATGATTTTCTAACGAAAGCTGGATTCCGCTTCTCTTGTGGCACAACACTATTTCTTTTACACCTCTCCGGCAATGGAGACTGCGAGTTGTAACAGGTTTTGAATAAATCAAATGGCGATTCCGTTTTATGATACGGTCTCAGATCTTGAAGATGTTCCGACGCTTCTTCTGGGAAGGCCTCGAGAAACCGCCGCACGTTTTCGTTGGTATTTGAAGATCCGGAATATCGATACATACTGCTCGCATACTGAAAAATATTTTAAATTCTTTTATAAGAAGATTGGTGAAGCAAGACGACCCTTTGGCCACACGTTCTGCGTTACACTAAAGACGGCCGAGCGATCGGCACTTTCTTATCTTACCGATAACAGAGCGAACGAGATAAACAAAGATATTCGATTTGGAGACCCCTTTTCGTGTGACACATAATCGAATACTGCGAATTCGAAAATTAAAATTGTTACAGTGTTGCCATGAATTTAATATTACAAATATTCAATGACGACATACATCATTAACAATAAATTTCCACACGTATATTAAAATTAACAAATTATGCAATAATTCACCTGCAATGGCGTCGATTATACTTGTTGCTGTTTGCTATCAGTACAACCTTACTTCGAGTGTCAAGGTCGAAATAAATTGCACACTAGCCAATGAATGTTATCATTCATTATACGTAAATTGATAATATTTATAAAAAAAATATATTGAAAGCATTCTTTTAATTGGTACTATTTTTGTAACACGCAAACGAAAATGTTAGATCAATACCTTTACACGCGCTTGCCGACTAGTATAATTTAACAAACACAAACAATACCTTCTACCTCTTCTATTGAAATACGGGAATCTCAATTACATTTCATTCGCTTACTTACATTTAAACAATGATGGAGTATATCAAGCCTGTTGCGATTGTATCGCCGATGAGGAAAGTGAAAAAGGTGAAAAAGCTCAAAAATATACTGAAAAGAAAATCAAGAATATACTGCGACACTCCTCCTTGTGTTCAAAGTACACTTGACAAGAATACTAGGCTCTGCAATATGTTTGATAATTTAAAAGTGTCTTCGGGAGCTTTCGAGGTTATGCCTGAAAGAGCTTTTGAGGTTATACCTGAACACGATCGTAAGATTTTAGATAGAATGGCCATGAAAATGAAACGACAATTGACTGACTTGGAAACTGCTTACCATGCTAGACAAGTTTGGGAAGATGAGAGAGAAATGAGGGAAAAGGTATTATATTATGAAACAAGTACAACGAATGTATATACATAAATAATATACAAATTATATTACTAGCTTCAAAAGCAACAAGACGCTGAGTATCGTAAATATATCAGGGAAAAAAGAAAAAACGAACAAGATATCAACACAAGAAGAATTATGGAAAATAAACAGATCGACGAATGGGAAATGGACCACCTGAAAACAAGAATAAATTTAAAAGACATCAAAGCAGAAGACCGAATCAGAATGATTAAATATCAACAGGTAATCATTGTACCTATTTGTATTTTTTTATATTTATTAAAATATATTTTTAAAGCTAAACGAAATGAAAAGAAGGAAAGAAATTGAAAAAGAAAAAGCAGAAAATGCACTCGATACGCTGAAGGAAAATAAACTAGAAGAGGTTATCTGGAGACGATGTCTATCAGACAATTTAAAGAGAAAATTCAAGAACGCCAAATTAAACAAAGAAGTTATTTCCAAATTAAATAGACAAGTAATACGTACATATTATTTTAGAATAATTAAATAATATTAATGTATTGTTGCTCTTTTCAGAGACGAATTATGGACAGTAGAATACACGAAGAAATACAAAGGGAAAATTTAGAAGTGCAAAAATCAATTGAATCTCAACAACTCGATAGGTTGAAAGCCTATTTAGAAGAGAAAGATATGAAAATTGATCAACTTAAAGCAGAAAGAGATGACTACATAAGAAAATCTAGAAAATTAGCCAGCTCTACAGCAAAAATGAGGGAAAACATAAGGTGAAACTTATTGATTGTTTTAGTAATGTAAAGAAGCCATACATATTGTCTATGACCTTATATTTTTTTTAAAAGATTAAACCATGATTGAATCTTGGTGGGATTCAGATCTCGGAATGAGAGATCTGAGTTCGCAGTACATATAACGTTATCCATTTAATAATTTGGTAGATATTAAGAATTCATCGCAATAGGTTGGCCGGAAAAACCTCATGACTATATTTTCCATAACCGGACTAAACCTTCACTATAAAAACCAATATTAGAGATGCAAAGTAACATCCACTATCAATATTTTTCAGAGATGAATAGAATCATTAACCCAATGAACTTATATTGTAATCTGATCGCCATTTTTATCTATACACGGCAGATATTTCTAACTACTTTAGATCTTCATTCACATAATAAGGGAAAGTGGGCTGTAAAAAGTTACTCGATACATTCAATAATAAATAATAAATTTTCTGAAGTAAATTGGTCATTTAACCCTAATAAATCTATTGCAGCCATATAAAATCATTGCATTAAACAAATATTAAAATCTGTCCAATTTTCACTCGGGCTACAGACTATTTAGTGACAATGAACTTATATGTAAAAAAAAATTATACAATGGAGCTTTGATATATCAAATTATTAATTTTAATAATTTTTTTTTGATTTCCTTTGAAATTGAAATCTATTCAAAACAAACCTCAACAGTGTTATCCTCAAAATACTGAATTTACTTCAATCCTTTGATATTCGATATATCAAAGATCCATTGTATCATCTTTTATAATAAAAATAGTAAATATAAATAATTACCTTTCAAAAAAGATATAGTTATTCCACTTGCTTTTGTTTTTTTTATTTTTAATATGTTTAAATATTTAAATTCATCGTCTGTTAACAAAATTTCTTAATGTTACTATATATAAATGTTTAAGCATTAGCTTATTATAATTTTATGTTTAAATTATACAGAAGATCGTTGAGTCCTGAAACATTTCACAAAGCAGCAATCCAAATGCAGAGTAGTTACAGAGCAACGCCACAATTTTGCCTCACACCGAGCAGCTTCGAAAGTCATATTAGACTCGGATAAATGCCAATCGTAATTATCATTGTAAAATATTATTTTCAATTGAATAAATAACAAACAAGATTACAAGAGAAATATTAATTTATTTTTTTATGTTTTTTGTTACAAAAAATTGTTATGCAGAAAATTGTATCTTAGTTTTCTGCATTACAAAAAAAAATGGTTTATCCAAAGGCTCGATGAAAAAGCCTTTTAATAAAATATTTTTTAAACTAGAGTGTAGCAAATCATATTATTTCAACATAAAAATATATTACGTAAAAATAATTAGTCCCATTTTTAGCTGTGCTTCGCAGGTCATCTATGCAAAATATAAATTTTCAATTCTAGCATAACACAAATGATGTTCAACAATATCACTCTGTTAAAGATAATATTTTAAATACATTTTACAGTAATTAAATGCTTTGCAACATGTCGGAATGAGAAGAATATGGAAACACAATATTTAAAATATGGGAAAAACAGTTCAATGCAATAGTTTCCGGAATATTATAGTGAAAAATAGTGTTACAGTACATCCATAATCTTTTATATTAACAATTCAACACATATTCCTTTTAAATAAAAAATATTAATGCCTTCAATCAATTAGAATATCTAAGTTTATAGTAAATATCTTTGTTCAATCATACTCGAGTAACAATAATACATTTCTCACATACACACAAATGCAGTCACAAAACTTGAAGCAGATTAAAGAACCACCGACTTTCAGTCCAGGAACGTTCATCTTGAAACTATATTATGTAGTAAGATGAATATTATACTTGACTTTTCAACAGCGAAGAGTTCTAAAATGTGGCGCAGAAATACGATGAAACAATAACTAGAGTGCAATTTACACAATGACGCGTGATAATTTTTTCTTTTCATTATTATTATTATAACATTGCAATAATTTCTTTAATGCATGTAAAAATTGTTTTCATCATTAAGGCCACACAAATACATAAGCGAATTCAAATCCACTATCAATTATAATTTATGAAACGGGAGATAAAATGTTTTAATGATAGTCTTCAATTATTTTTATATAAAATATTAATCGATACTTATCATACACATAGGTCACAATATTATGTCGGTGGTGTGACTTTTTTTTATTATTTATATATGAAGACGATTTACGATGACTTGAGGTTGATGTTTACCAATATATTAATATACGATGTTACCAATACAATATCAGGAACAAGTATATACAAATCACATATCTCCTCTCCTTTTCTCATAAGGTTTAGAATTAGTCAAATGGCAGGTTGTAGTAATAAGTATAATATTTTCAGATTCCCGCCTTCGCCGATGACATAGACTTAACTGCTAGAAGAGTGTTTTGAAAGAAATGCTGCCAAAACAATGGTATTAATAATAAATGTAGATAAAACACAGTATATGCATGTGACATCCAACTCGGAATTGGTAGCACATCACTGGGACAATTTTGTATTATTATGTAAGGTCGTAGATATAGTACAGTTTATTTACCAATAACTCTGGGTTAAGCCCGTCAGGTGGAAAGAGCAGGAGGGATAGTATCGGAAATACTATCCAGCAAGCCTGTGGGTAAGAGAATGCGGGGTAGACCTAGGCTAAGATGGGCGGACGAGTTCTATAAGGTAGTTAGGAGTTTAGGAATTAATAACTGAAGGAGCATTAAGTGGAAGATGCTGGTGCGGGAAGCCTTGGTTCATCACTCAACTGAAGTGCTTATGAGGATAATGCTGATTTATATACTTGTACATGTATTGTATTGTAATAAAATAAAATAATACGTAATAACAAATAGCGCTTATAACAACAAAATATGTATTTAAAAAAAAAACGGAATGCACCATCCTATGATAGTGATGGAAGATAAGAAACAAATTGTCAGATGTTAGATCAAATAATATTTGGTATAAGTGTTAAAACTAGTGATACTACAAAATCATATGGTAAAGAGAGTTAATTGAATATATAACGGACAGAATTAATATGATCAAATTAGATTTTGGTGACGTTTGCCCCAAGAGGTAACGACAAAGATAACACTTAATTTTAATATAAACAATTTTTCATTGTCAAAGAATAACAAAATAATTTGGTCACTGCTCAAACACAAAAAGAACTACAATTTCATACAATCACGCATAAGCATCCAAAAATACATACATTCTCTCAGTTTTATTTTAACCTACACTGTGACATTTCACATTCACAATATAAACAGCAAATCGCTATCATCCTGTGAATGTTTATATAATTACTAAGAATTTCCTAAATATATGATCGGTTTCATTGCGAGAAATTCTCTAACTATGATTCAGTGGGCGGGCATATTGTTAAATAACAGCACTGCCCGTGTATGGAAGCATCCTAACAAATCAATTTTTCTGTACTTTTTCTGACATTAACAAATTCATTTATTATCCTTTACAAATCGAAATCTCAAATATTAAAATCAAACATATTCCTTTTCCGTGAAGAGATGAAAACCGACCTCTCCTCATGCGACCATATATTAGTATGATATATAAATGTATATTATAATAATAAGGCGAGAACACACACTGACTTATCACTCCTTCTTTGATCGTGATTTTTTAGGTGTATTATTTTGACTATTCGAGGCACTTCGACTGTTGTGATTATTAGAATGATTGTTTACATTGTTAATGTTTTTGTTACTGCCATTAGTTGTAGTAGAGCTATCTGATAATTCAGAGCTAGAACTTCTAATATCGCCATCCATCTAGAAATTTAATAACATTCATATAATGGGTGAAAAGGAAGATATATTTTTTTTAAATTAGTATTTCAATACCTGTCCAACAGCAAATGCCTTGTATATAACCTTCAAAATCAACCAAGTCCAAATTATGTGTAAGAACAATAACAATATCAGAAGACTGTTGAAGATATAATAAGCAGGAAACATTGGAAGTAGTTTAGGGGCACGAATCGATGTACTGAAATTAATACAGTTTAATAACAATTAATAACTGTGAAAAAATCAAAATGAACTAAATTCACTGTTTCAATACACACCTCCAAATAATGTAGAAAGGATAAATAATAAGTCTAGTAACAATCCACAAAACAGAGAAAATTCCGAATAAGCAATCACAGAGTCTTTGATAGTTGGCATACTTTGTCATTTTAGCAGCCTGAAGGAATAAAAAATATAAGTCACATATGTTTCAAAACAAAAAGATTGTAAAATGTTATACCTCTAGGAATATATCAACACAGTCGTGAAGCAGAAGTACCAAAGTTCCAATTCTGTGAAGGTTGCACACCCAACTAAAAGACATTAAGGCGATTGTGCAAATATGATGAATAAACATCTGCCAGAAGTCTTTCCTCTTCACATCGAAGAATTGAGAAATTGCAAGAGACCAGTAGAATGACAATGACAGCATATAATACCACCAAATGTCAGTTGTAATGCCCTGTAAAAATATCATTAAACCTTAATTTATAATCCATAATTGGCTGTAAAGAGTCTCAAACAAACTCCACGAGACAACAAGTAATCCTATAATGTATGGATATTATTATTTATTATTTAGTATATCAAGAATGTTGATAAAACCTGTTCAATATTGGCATCAGGAATAAAACAGAATTATCACAAGGAATGTAATTAATGCAAAGTCAATGCATCAATTGATCATGAACTACAAAAACATTCTGTTCTAAATATAATATCAAGTCATCCATACAAAAATATTGTTATCATAATCAAAACAATTCTCGATCGAGATCGAGAGGCATATAGGGCAATAAACATGAAGACGCTAAACGTGTTTAAGGCGACATAAAACCCACTTTTCTCATGAATTACAATTTTTTGAAAATACCACTATAATCAATAAAAAAATGTCATCCTGTCATCTTCATGGTTACTGTTCATGTGTATTTTTACACTACATATTATACTATATTTTCTTCCAAGTCTCATTTCCAAAACAAAACAGTTAAAATGATTACCTGGTGTGGATATCCAAGGTAACAATGGTCAATATTCCAAAGCCACGACTTGTCCCATAGAATGACAGCGCCCATGGTAAAACTGAAGGTGTAATACACACATCGCCATGCATTTTCACAGAACTTGACCAGTGTTGAAGGTTTATCCTGACTGTGACGCTGCCTCCACCATCTTTCCACTTGCCTTTCTGTTATATCTAACTGCTTGGCAAGGGCGATGACCTAAAGAATTAATGTAAAAATATACAGTTTTCTCTCGTTTCCTATTATAATTTAAAGATACTCTAAAAAAAATACAAGTTTTTAAATATAAGAGTTCACCAATACTCATTTATGTAATTGTGAGTTATTAGTCTGACAATACACATAGTGAACTTTAATTAATAATTATAATGAAAAACTTATTATTTTCAGTTTATGTATATTACAGCATTGACACAAATATTATTTTTATACACATATATAAAAAAAAGACCTTCGTGATATTATACACGCGATATTTTACATGTTTTTTTAAATGACAATATAGGCTTTCAATTAACACTTATTTATTTAATATAGAATTTGTTTGGGAATATAATTTTCACAAAAATAAAAATACACGTAACATACGCCGCGGCACCGAAATCGTTATACTAATAACGGTGTCTATCTTCCGGTTGCCGTCTGTCGTAAAAAACGGTTAGAAATTAAATTAATATAAATTTAAACATTAAATCATTAATAAGAAATAATTTTTTTATTTATTTAAACCATATACGCGTGTGCCGGTTCAATTAATCAGCGCCCACGTAATGTAAAAGGGTATGATAACCTTTTATTTAAAAATATTTTTTATAATATAATAATAAATATATCCATCATAAAGTACAATTCAACACTCACACTGATGGAATTAAATAAATATAACAAAAAAAATTAAATATTGGTAATTTCTTTGCCTCTGTTTAAAACTTTGGACATTTTCTATACAAATTTAAGATTAAATTAAATTATCGCCGAGTATTCATTTCGAATGCATAATATTTCATTTATTAAAAGAGTCATGTGCCTAAAATAGTAACGCTGGCCTTTAACATAATTATATTAATTATGTTTTTGATATTTTTTTAATATAGTTCATGTAAACAAACAACACGTACGTTGAAAGCATTTCATTTGTCGAAATCAAAGTTGCTCCTTCTTAATGAGAAATTAATTAAATAACAGTATAATACTGGTTATTCGTTTATATTTTTGTAGATATAATTTTATTGGTTTTGTTATCTTAAATTAGTGTATGTGTACAAATATTCACGTTAAAAATAGATCAAAAGTTTATCTTCTAAAATTTGTAAAACTATCAAATACTGTATATTTATTACTAATAAACAGACCTAGGGAGGAAGTGCAAAAAAACGTTTGCGATTCCTAGGCGTGCGTCGCCGTAAACGTACACCGTAAAGACGGTAATAGAGTTGCTTTGCTGTACTTTTGATCGGTTTTTTCTTAATCAGTGCCTCGCCCGAGGCTCAGACAAGGCATTAACTAACAAAAAACCGATCATAAGTATAGCTAAGTAACTCTACTACCGTATTTACGGTGAAGTATGCCTGGGAATTCATTACTTTAACCCAGACTACACGGTATTTATATTTAATAAATTAATTTGGTAATTATGTTATGTATCAGTTGAAAATAACAACAGTTCTTTGCACTTTCGCTCCCTAGCTATGCTAATAAATAAATTGCAATATTCATATGTATAATATATTGATGGATATTAATGTTCTAAGATGACCGCAGACAATAAAATACTCTCCCGCTATAAAAAAAACCGCACGTGTTGTTTGTTGAAACGCACTTTACACAATGGTGGAACAAGAAGAATACCAGACAACTGAATATATAAATATTAAGATGGCCACTAAACCTTACAGACGAGTCTGAGTGTTGCATCTGTCAAACTCATCTGCTTGTAATCCACTTGTCTGGCCTTCTAATATCGATGGTGTTGGCGCATTCAAGATAAAACTTATTTATTTATAAAATCATCGATGTGTCACTACTGACGTTTAGCAATACAGGCAAATAATTGACAAACAGCACACGCACTAAAGGCGGAAGAACGCGGTTTAGCATCCTCCCAATACCTTAAAAAGTTAGCAAAATTAAATATCAAATTATTATTTAGAATTGATATGTTTTATATACATATCCTACACTTAACTCATAAAAAGAGACAAATGGTGTTTTGTCAATATAACGTCTTTCACGTAATTATATGTAAGCTTCAGATGCTTCTTAAAAAATCATCCTTGCTGTTTCCCTTATCTAAGCAAACAATACATCCAAAAACTGTCTTATCAACTCGAAATCTTTGATGATAACATAATGAAAAAAATTAAATTTTATACTGTATATTTAATTATAGAGTTTTACATTGTAAAAATAAACAATAAGTGCATTCATATTGAAAAAACTTCTAATTAACTGCGGCCGTGAAATGATTATATATATAAAATAAAACAATGAATATGAGATGATGATAAGATAATATGAACCAATGCGATAAAATTATTATAAAAAAAACTATATGTAATTTATTAATTTTGCATTTTTTAAGCATTTAGATATTAATTTTAAATGAACACATTTATTTTAATAAAATTAATACTGGACGTTAGTTAAAAGTATTAGATGTTTTAATGAAGAAAAACTATGTTTCAGTTTACCATTGTGCAAGCTTAAAAGTCGTGAACGTTTCTGATTGGTTAAACTCAATCAACCAATATTGAGCTACGTAACTCACGAGATTGGAGCTTAATTTTTGTGCAATCGTTATAGTAACGGGTGGGGCAAAAGTCGCGCTACAATTTTGATTGGGCGCCATCTTGGTTATGCGACGTTTAGATAAATAATACGGCCCAATTTCAATTTCATGTAAGAATATACCATAAAAACGAGCAGAAATAATGAAATAACGTCACATAACCAAGATGGAACGAATAAAAATGTTCGCCCCGTCTAAAAACTCTTGCCCCGTCTGCTACAAAACTGTTAATTGCACAAAAATTACTCGAGAGTTACATAGCTCGCTGTTTGAAGAAACCGAAAGGTGTGATCGATTTTAACCAATCAAAGGCATTCACAATTTTTCAACTGGCGTTGTCAAGCTGAACAAGTGAAATTGACCATAATTATTGATTAAGTACGACTATTTAAAATGTGACATAAATATTTCTAATTAGTTACGAAACAATTAGTTTTTTTCCACTATAATGATGTATTTTGTCAAATTGGTAAAACAATACTTTTATTTAAAATTAAATGATATTTTTACCCTTTTTAACTTACAATTATCAATATACATAATCTAATAATTTACTCTCAATCCTAATAATCTCGTCTACCTTGGATGTAATATATTTAATTTAGTAATAAAATGATTTAATAAACTAGATAAAATACTCATTGTATGAAGGCCAACAGATCACAATTGCACATTTAACCTATGTGCATTACAAATCATTCAATTCACATATTAATATTAAATGTGCACGTAGAAATAATAATACACATATGTTTTAATCAATAATTCACTTCAGATTAGACCTAGCAGAAATATAATTCTAATATTATTTTGATTTTGACACTTTGTTGAATTCATCCTTCTGGTTAAAAAATAATGATTTGATAGTTTATTGCGACTCGGAAGATCGGGAATTTTATTAGTAAAATCCAGATCAATCGCCTTGATCCAGGTTTACTCTGATTTCGTGTACTGTAAGGTAAATACTGATTATTAAGTCGGTGACCTGTTTAACTAGTAATAGTTGAAATCACCGACAGACAATGAATTAACACGTTATGTAATTGTGTCTAAAAAAATACACACCTCAACGCGTATATAAATAAATAAATAAATCTACATTTTAGTGTGTTTTTAACAAATGTGTTAGATACATTACAAACTGTACGATGTCTAAATAAAATATTATTTTTACTGTATCGCAAGACTGGAAATTGAATCTTTTTTTTTACGCATGAAGCATCTGAACAACCAAGGCCGAATAAATCTAACTATGACAATGATTACTTAAACATGACGATTGTGCTGAAAATAAGGTTCACGTTGAATTAATAAGTATTAAATTAAGTAAGTCATTAAAAATAATCTCTTTGCGGCTGCTCGAATCAACTTCAGTCTTCGTCAGTTTGTATATTTTGATAAAAAAATATAATAATTGGCTATTATATGATTAATTTGATTTATTATTTATATATTTTTCAGGTCAATTATGCCTAAAATAATACATAAAACAGTCAGTGGGTAAACCCGCAATGCGGAGTATTATCACAAATAATATAACAACTAGTCTTTTGAACTTTGTACAAGAATTCTCAAACTTAACCTATCATTAAATAAGAATAATAACGTAAATAAATAAAAGAAGAATTGAAATTGGTATTTGTATTTTTGTTGTATTTTTTAAGTTGATTAAAAAAATACTTACACCGTTTGGGTGTAATTGTTATATTTCAGATAAATATAAACCAACACGAGAAGCAAATTGTAAAATTATTTATATAGTCGTTAATCTATAATTAATATATTATTATTTAAAAAAAATGGTATACTCCAATACAATATGAATATTTTTACTGATTAATCACATTGAACAGAATCTATTAAAATATATAAACATGTAGAGATTCTGATGCAGAATTCTCGAGATAATCTCAATACATGATTATTATTTATTTTCAGAATATATATTCACGTTTTTTACATTATCTACGTCTTTACGTCATACGGAATTTCGCTTCGGAGAAATAAGAAGATTAACGGATAAATCAATCGATTGTCTTTAAAGGGCATTTTTCTTTGTCGAGTCTTCACAATATGTTTTATAACAAATTCATAATCACTAGTTTACTGTCCAATAAGCCAAAGTAACACAACTCGTTAAGAATAAAGCAGCATATCTAATGATTATGTTATATATGATCGATAAAAAAGGATGTATTAACTGTGATGTTAGGCTATTTTTAAAATAATCACCAGTATCATATACGATGATTGTGTGTCATGATGATACGATTTATCATAATGATCTCCTTTGGCATGGCATGGCTAAAGGCGTTATAAAATATGTAATAACTAAATATGTTAAAACTAAAAATAAACAAATACGCATTTAATAATAAAAAAAAAATACGAGAATCAAATAAAATTCGAAAGTTTTTTTTAATAATTAAAATCAGACAGTATTAAAAAGAATTCTATCACTCTACCAAAATTCAGAATTATACAACATGTTTTTAATTGAACTTCAAATATTTTAAAGGCTGTCTTGTGACGGCAATAGTATCAAATAAAAAATAATTAAACAAGGGCCAAATCATATTTTGTTAAATGTCATTACATATGGCGTAAATTCGAAATCTACGTGCCAAAATGATAGAAAAAAATCATTATTCATCATCATTAAAAATTGAAAAATTTAACAAGCAGACTTATTATGTATGTCTCAATATATTACATACATTATTCAAATTCTTTAGTTATAATATTTAAATTGCATTAAAAACATGTATATATCTATTTATATAAGAAAATATATTAAGTAAGCCATACCGCAAATCTAGAAGCAGAACCTTTTAGAATTCTAACAATAACATCAAATATAATAAATACCAACAATATCGTCATATTTAGTAACATGCATACATGATAGCTGTCACTTTTACTTTATTAAATCGTCTGTCAAAATGGCGAATTGCAGCTTTCACTGTCAGTTTGACAGCTGGAATAATTAAATTTGATAGTGACACGTGTAAAACCAAGTATTCCAGTTGTCAGATTGACAGTGACAGCTTTTAAAACCAAGTAATCCAGCTGTCAGACTGATAGTGACCGCTGGAATTCGCCATTTTGACAGATGATTTAATCATATGAGAGTGACAGCTATAATTTATACATTTTACTGAATATAACTGTAAGATAATGAAAGCAAACACAGGCGCATGGTTCTAATTAGCGATCGTGTTGGGTTTGATTCCCATATTGGATGGATTTCAAAAAACAAACTTTCCACTTCTTAGTTTGCGGCGTGTTTAATGATTCAATAGTTCAAGAATAGAATATCAAAACGCTTGATATAAATAAAATCAAATGAGCCGAAATCATCAACTATTTTTAAAGCATTCACACCTACACACGATTAAATAATGTATACAGATTATTATTAAAGGGGATATTTTACAGGTATTTTAGATTGAATTTCCCAATGCATTAGAATCACGCACGCAATATTTTAAACGCATACAATAATAATGCATGTAAATGACACAAGTACATATATACGACTTGTTCAAGAAGCAAATACACCATAGGCAAGTGGGTTAACGACCAGATGCAATATAAGGGCGACGACAGGTTGTCTGGGACATTTTACACTATGCGCAAATAACCTGAAAATATAGTAACAAATTACGTAAAAATATATTTTTTATATACACAGTATAAGGCGTTTAATCAATTCAATTTTTTTTTAAATTTTCAATGGGAAAGAACGATACGAGAGACTGAAAAGAAGGCCACGCCTGTTTAACATCTCAAGACCGAGAAGCAGTCGTGTTTATTAAATCTATCCAATATTTATTACTACACAGAATTCTCTGACGACTCGAGTATAAATAAAATTACTTACACAATTATTGAAAAACTAGGATAATTTTCAATTTGTTAATGGTTTTTTTATGTTCTGCTTGATTTTTTTGTTGGACGGTTATATTTTCAGCTTTGATTTCATTTTTGCTTTAAAGTCGTTTTTTTATCGACTACAAGATTTTTTTATTTTGAAAATGAATTATAAAAATGTGGAATTATTATGCATTATCAAATTAAATACATCTAAAAATATTTTGAAATTATTCAATATTTTCAATTGGTAATTTTTTGAGATGCTCTGCTTTGCTTTTAATACGAAGGTAATTAGTTATTTGTTTTTTCATTCGAAAGAGCTTAAATAAAATATTCTTCTGCCGTCTGGCAAAACTGATGGTTGATGGATCTGTACAGACAGACATACAACATACACACACGTTCAACAATTATAGATATAATATTAAATGATTTGTTTACATTGGAGGTGCAAATATGAGCCTGGCCTAAAAAAGGCGTGATATTTTAATAATATTTGTGCATTTAATTTATTGTGCAATGCAATATAACCACAATAGAAATACATATTAACATTATGAGTTGCTTTATATTATACAAATAGTTTTCCTGTATATTAATTTCCTGACAGTTGGTATATCTACAAAATATGTATACCTTTGGTATGTATATAATTTTATTTCTCTTTGAAATCTCTTTATGTGTGGATTTTTTCTACATTAGTAAAACAGAGGAATAATAATAGAATTTCGTAACAAAATTGAAATTCCTACATGGCAATATACTCTAATGCTTTGTATTCAATTGAATACATTTACGACATAATATAAAATTTACAAAAAAAATATGTACGCGTATAAATTGAAAGATAAACGTCTCTCGAGATTAAAAATACGAAATGAGTCAACTTACTTGTTTGTGATTAATTTTGTTATCTTTTTTGTATGCTGCTTCTAAAATGGGATTTGGCGAGGCTTTCTTCGGTCTTGTATTTTTAATTCCCATTGCGATTCCTACCGGACTAAAACAGTACCTTTAAAAATTAACATTTGTTAGTCAATCAAATAAAACCATTTAATTCAATATTTTAACAATTGTGTTAGAGAAAACAGTTTACAGTGACATGAAACGCGTTGAGAATGTATAAAATGACCGATTAGCTCACAAATCAATCGGGATACTTTCTAATATTCATAATGTTTAAATATATTTATTTATTTTACGCCCCGACGAGCTTTTTTACAGGTTTTTTTTATACACAACAACGTATTAATTGTCTGTCGGTGATCTTAACTATTACTAGTTACACAGGTCACCACAGTATTTACCTTTCAATACAGGAAATCAGAGAAAGCCTGCATCAAGACGACCTATCGGGATTTTATTAATAGTATTTCCCAGTCGTAATAACCGATCAAATAAATTTAAAAATTCTTGACTTGAGTGGGATTTGAACCCATGACCATAGTATTTGTAGTCACACTTCTTATGCCCTGAGCTGGTTTTGGTAAATTTAAAGAAATGACAGAAAATTTTCGTACACGATATGAAGCACATATTTATTTCTTAATTTTAATATTTTGTGCAATACTAAAAAAAAAAGATAAACAGCGTAATTGTCACAAGTTCAACAAAGTGCCGATTAAAAAGAAATTAAATATAATAAATTTATACTTAATTTCTTTAAGTTGAGCCCACATACCTTAATAAGAAAATAATTTATTTTAAATAAGGATTTATTACAAACCACTATATTCGTTCCGATTATTTTTAAATATTAATAGATACAGACATCCCCTATATTTTATTATTGACGAATCAATAACTTGACACCCGTATCATTCACATAATCTCTAATTATTGTTAATGCATTTATGTACAAAAAAATTATCATATCCTGACATTTATATCTACCTAAAAAACAAGTAATTTGACTAATACCAGTGTTAAAAAATTCCAAAAATTCGGCATATTTATATTTTATGAGATTATTTTTGTAATTTTGAGTCACATATGCATATTGTAATTCTATGTTATTTTCGTCAATAAACACAATATTGAATTCCTTATCATGTTTTATTGTAATTTATCTTACATTCGATATGTTTCATCGCCAATGACTAAACTTGCATTCCATAGTGGAGTATTACAAACATTCGTCACCAACTATGTGAATAATATAAAATAGACTTAACAAGTATTTCAATTTGAAAATACCACCTAACGAGAATGACGTTATCTAATAAGAATGAGGTGATTAATGTCAGGGATATCACAAATAATACGATTAACTGTTAAAAAAAATATATGCACATAAACAATGATAACGATGAGATAAAAGTGACTTTTCGCATAAGAATTTTAATTAACAGATGCACACGAAATTAACCACCGAAATATGTATTTAATAGTAATATAAAAAAACACTATTTCGTATTGAATAAAGGATTGTTGAGAAATGTTTTAAAAATACATAACATTTTGTTAGAATGTACATATTTTAAGCCATAACGGCATTCAAACGAGACACAAGTTGTTTTAATTGTATTATATTAAAGTTAGATTCCTACCAATTGCTTGAAATTAATTTTGGATATTAAAGGTAAACATCGAATATTTTATATATTGCTAGTTGGAATAAAATAGGTGGAGAATAAGAGAACCTGTCCAGGATGAACCGGATCAGCAGCATTAAGAGGGCCATCGGCAGGGGCAGTAACAAGTGGGTGTGGTCATTGTAGTGCACGGCCTTGTCAGGACCCGGAGACAAGTGTTGCCAGGTCGTGTTCGGCGGCAGCCACACTGACTCCGCCCAGAACTTGCTGCTGATGCTGGCCAACACGGACAGCACTGACTGCATGATTGGTTGTGGTCTTAGTCCTGGTTATGGTTATGGTTATAGTCCTAGTCCTGGTTATAGTCCTAGTCCTGGTCCTGGTCCTGGTCCTGGCTCTACTAGCACTGCTCACTATACACTGGCTCAGCGACAGCCGCGCGACACCGGCACCGGCAGCTCCACTGTCAACTGAGCGAAAGGACTGACTGCCTGACTGCTTGACACAACCACAGCCACACGAGGTTAGCTACTAGGCGCTATCAAGTGCGAACTACGTTCAATTTACCGGCCGGCAAATGTATAATCAATAATATATGCATACACAATAAAAACAATAAAAAAATATCATCTTCGCCTGACTAAATATGCAAAAAAAACCTTGCGAATAGTCATAATACTTTTTGAAGTATTGGGTTTTTGTAATATTTGGTAGTAGTCTTTAAATAAATAGTGTAAATGTAAATGGAAAAATGTTTATTTTCAGTGTTTTTTCATAACGATCTTTTTAGTTGGAATTTAATGATAAATATATTTATGTAATTCGCGCGCTAGCAGAGTGCGATAGCTGGCAAGAATGTTTAGCTTGATGTGTTGTAGTGTGCGTGTTGGCGTCATATACAAATAGCTTAGTGGTGCGTAGGTGTGTTTGTTCATCGCGTCTGTGTGTTCGTGTGGTGGTGTATTGCAGTAGTGTGCGTGGCTTGTGTGGTGTCAGTGGTGGTGGTGTGCATGTGTGTGTGTCGGGCAGTAGTGGCAGTAGCTGTGTTGCCAGGTCCGAGTAGAGCCGTGCCTTGAGCTGCGTCCTGTGCCCCGCGCCGTGTCTGTCTCGTATAGTCCGCCGCTGTAATCGCCGCTAATCCTCGCCATCCTCGCCGTCTCCTCGCCGCCCGCTGCTCGCCGCTCTCCGCTCGTCACTCTCCTCACGCCGCTCTCCTTCTCATCGTCATGGCTGATCGAGAGGACAACGTCTACAAGGCTAAGCTGGCCGAACAAGCCGAGCGCTATGACGGTGAGTACTGATAGTGATACTCCATTACTGTACAGACAGGAGCCTACACCGACTCCTGCCGCCCCCCGTGGCCTCGCCCGCCCCGCCCAGAGTGCTCCAGGCTCCGAAGCCCCGCCCTCTGCAGTACAGTACACAGTACAAGTACAGGGCTGCGCACTTCCTCGCCCACGCCCTGCCTGTCTGGTGGTCGCGCTAAAGAAGCACCAAGCCAAGGTCCATGGTTCATGTCCAGCGCAGTGCAGTGTGGCGGTCATTGTCCACGCAGAAGGCAGGCGGTGCATCATAATTATTGTTCGCCGGTTCAGCGTCATGTCGGCCTTGAACGCAGCCGGTGTTGCCAGTTGTCGACCGGTATCGATCATGCCCCGCTATGAATCCATCTCACTCCTCGCACCTGTTGGTTGAAGTGCACGAAGCCCCGCCCACCTGAGTCATGACCGCATTACGTCACTGTCCACGGCAAACATGCCATGTAGTGGACGAGTGATTGCGATGATGAGTAATGGAATTAGTCAGAGTCGAGACATTAGAATGCAGCCGAGAGCAATGGAAAGATAATGTTATCAGGCATTAGCAGTCGTAGTTAAAGTTATCGTTAATGGCGTGTGCAGGTGATGCAGAATAGTACACCTTGTTTACTGCTAATGGCGCCTCGTCACAAATAGATTCCCGCTGCCCCCGCAGTTTCGCTCGAAATATTTTTTATCACACTAAAGATAGACGAATATTTCTTGTATTTGATTTCGAATAGTACGTTAATTGTGAATACACAATATAATTACAAATCATTAACTGTCTGCAATCTAGAGTGATTCTCGTATCGCTCTTATTAACCGTGACGGTCGTAAGATGACAAGTTTAATATTAATACGCCATTATGTAATATTTTTTGTTCTTTTAATCTTAACTGATATCGCGATGACGACTTAATTAAGTTTTCGCTTCCGATGAGGATGCGCTTAATTTACATATTATTTTGACGTCGAGAATGTGATGTGTCGACATGGTACGGTTAGGAAATGCAATCTATGGAAATGTTGCCCCGGCTGAAAAGCGGCTTCTAGACACGGAGAGGCTTTCACGGGTCTCGTATTGATCGCGTCTGCCCACGTCTACCCCACCACCGAAGCCTCCCTTCGCCGACCTCCCCACACTCCCGTTTTCTCCCCCTGATTCGATATCGTTCGCATGACGATATCCCTAAACCTACTCGTGTCCCCCCCGTCCCCCTGCCGATGCCGGTGGAGTAAGGTCGACCTCCCCACGCCCCCTGCCCCCCCCTCACGAAATACACGTGGTCATTATTACGATTTATGAAATAGTTCATTTCAAATAAATGTAATTATAATTGCTGCTACGACAAGAATGACATCACATCGACTGGAAATTTCTTAATTTTAACACATTTGAAATTTTTTATAAATTACAATAACGAAAATGTGAATAATTAGAGGTCATAGATAAAATGCATAGGTAGTCAACCTCCATGAACTTGATTCAGAATCCAGCTGTATCAAGTTCATCTTAAACACCCTTTCATAATGAAATAAAAAAAAAACCGTGGCATCTTCCCTTTATACAGGGTTGGCCTTTGAGGGAAGTATATAGAGGTGGTTTCCCAGGCCACCACACAGTAATGAGTCCTTAGATGAGATATAGTAGATCTACTAAGTGACTCCAGTGGACACCGTGAATCGAATCAGGGAGTCTCACTCACCAATCCGTTGGGCCACAAGGCTCATAATGTAATTATTTAAAGCAAATTCTCAATATATTCTCTTTCTTCTTGCAGAAATGGTGGAAGCCATGAAGTTAGTCGCTTCAATGGACACCGAGCTGACTGTAGAGGAAAGAAATTTGCTCTCAGTTGCCTACAAAAATGTCATCGGTGCAAGGCGTGCGTCCTGGAGAATTATTTCCTCTATCGAACAAAAAGAGGAAAACAAGGTATTTGAATCAATTTTTATGATCAATGTAATTTACTTTTAACTGATTGATTAATTGTTCATGTTTTTAGGGAGCTGAAGACAAATTGACAATGATCAGAACATACCGTAGCCAAGTTGAAAAAGAATTGAGAGACATCTGCACCGACATCTTGAATGTCCTTGATAAACATCTTCTTCCCTGGGCTAAGAGTGGAGAGTCTAGAGTATTCTACTACAAAATGAAGGTAGCAATAAACACAATGAAATTCTGAAAAAGGGATTTTATAAGATTGATATTATTTATATCTTATTTTAATTTTAGGGTGATTACCACCGTTATTTGGCTGAGTTTGCCACTGGAAATGATAGAAAAGAAGCTGCTGAGAGTTCCCTGGTTGCCTACAAGGCCGCTGGAGATATTGCAATGATTGAACTCCCTCCCACACACCCCATCCGCCTTGGACTTGCTCTTAATTTCTCAGTGAGTATTTATAATTATAATATTTTATAAGGTCTTTGTACAACCGACAGAGTGTTAATTTATATTTATTATAGGTGTTCTACTATGAAATCCTGAACAGCCCAGACCGTGCATGCAGACTAGCAAAGGCAGCTTTTGATGATGCCATTGCTGAATTAGACACCCTCTCTGAAGAAAGCTACAAAGACTCCACCCTCATCATGCAACTTCTTAGGGATAACCTTACCCTCTGGACCTCCGACATGCAGGGTGATGGTATGTATATTGGATTATTGACCACTGATTTTTGTTGTATCTTGGAGTATAACACATATGTAAATTTTCAGGAGAATCTGAACAGAAAGAACAGTTGCAGGATGTTGAAGATCAGGACGTGTCGTAATGCTGTGAAATAAAAAGCGTAGTTTAAGGCCCTGCCCTCAGTGTTAGTGTGAAGATATAACATCTTGGACTTTACCTCTTGGAGGCATTTAAAAAAAACAAGAATTTTGAAATAAGTACATTCAAAACAAACCATAATTATATATATATATATATATATGCATAAAATATTATAATAATTATATAACTAAAAATAATATGTATTGTTCGTACATACATATATTTCTCAGTGTCTCGCGGTGTTTCAAATAGTTTCAGTTTTGAATGTAAAAATCCAAAACAGAAGGAAGACCTGTCTTCTGCGTAGCACATTTCTTTGGATTATCTCTTCCGTGTAATTATTGTAAACCTCTTAGTTCCATTTGAGGGGGATGTGTGTCATTTACACCTGTAAATTATTGTTGTCGTAATTAATATTATTAATAGAATAGTTTTGTGCTAGACAAAGTTGATTTACTTAACTTTGAAAAGAAGAGAAAAAACACAACAGTATTTCAAAAAAAAAAGTTGTATTGTCTGAGGCTTTGATGTATGTATTGTTATACTCGTTTGGAAAAAAAAGATTTGTCATCTTATTAATCTTTTTTTGTAGAATCTAGTAATCGATAGCTCAAAGACGTGAATATACAAGTTCTCTGTAATTTTAACATTTCAGTATTATTTATGAATATTTAAAAAAAAATCTGTCCAACCTAAGTTTGTCCAATATTTAACTTGACTAAATTCATTCTGTCAGAATTTAGTCGTTCAGCCATTTTGATGCTATAAAAATGTGAATGTTTTTATTTTTCAACATGTGTGTATCTCGTCTTGAAAGTAAAGTGAATAAATATTTGTTGGTATTAGAGCATCTATATATGTATATATATTTACATAATGTTTGTATTTATATATTTAACATATCAATGGCAGAATGAAATCATTTTGATTGGGCTGACAAGCATTTCAATTAATTTTTCTTTGCATTTTTATATACATATATAATTTAATATGTTTCGAATCTCATTCCCAGCATATAAACAAACATTGTTATGTGACTTCCTGTGTCTAATAACTAAGGTCATGTGTGAATTAAGCATTTTATTATTTTAATATATATATATATATAAATATATATTTGCATAATAAACCACAATTTTTACATGATATATTTTTTTTTTAATATTAATATGTTACAATACGAATTGACACTACATCCCCCTCGACTGTACTCAAGTTCGACTCATTACTGAAAAGTGTACTGGTTATAATTTTTTTATTATTATTATTAAATCATATCCTTATGTGGTTTCGGGCGATTTTTGATCTCTATCTCTTGTTTTGTCCATATTGATTCGCCACTTTCACAATATGAGGTCGACGATGCTCGGGCAGAAATTAAATCAATTGCTATTTATGACACATTCCATACAGAGTGAAGATTATAAAAGGCCAAGGGTATTTTATATATTTCTATATATGTATGTGAAAATTTATATTTATTTATATGCATATGTGTAATTTGCGCGTGGCAGAAACTGTTTGATCTATCGGCACTATGAATTATCTGAATGTTGTTTCTGACAAGGGTAAATGAACATAGTGGGAACTTAAGTCTGTAGATGCATTTATAGGAGTCATTTGATGTGTTATCATTATCACATAAATATCATCTTCCATTTCTACAAATGCACACATACATACCTGTGTTTTTTAATCCTCTGCAAGTTCTATTTAATACTTCTGTAATGGATCGAGCTTAAGATGAATTATATTGTTTATTATACACCTGACAAATAAAACATAACATTCACCGAGACAAATGTATTAATGTTTGTAGTGTATATTAATTTCCAATAGTGGGGTTATCGATTAATTTGTGAAACTTAATATTATGATTATTAGCTTGTATGATGTTGCTTGCGCCCCCTGCCACTCCCTCTCCATGGAGGCGCTACCTCTTATATGTACGTGTGCATGTTATTAGGGTGTGTATGTGTGCGTATGAGTTGTGAGCTGATGCCGATTAAAATACTCCTTCAAGTACAGGTGGAAATACAATTATTTACAGGGCCCCACTGAGACAGTTTGTGTTGTATTGTGAGATTAAATTTTAAATTTAGACAGGCGTACAAATTGTGTATGAGAATTTTCACTTTTATATACATATATGCGTATATATAAACATACATTCTGAAAAATGTTTTTAGACATCGGTATAGCCAGCTAGCTATGTTTCGTTGCAAGAGTGATCGGCAGAGATCCAAAGGAGAACTGGAGAGATCTCAAAACTCTGCGGTTGGTCTCTGCCGATCACTCTTGCCTCGCACACAATTCATCGGCATCAACTTGTGCATTTTACACGAGAGACAAGTCACGACACAATGATAGGTTCTCTGAAAAGTCGTTCGCTACAAAGTTTATTTGCATATGTATGTGCGTGCGACCATTGTAATAATTATTTTCAGGTGGTCCAAATATCACTTGTCTGTTCTCGTACATTCATTCATTGATTATATATGTATATTGTATTTATATGAAGACAAATCTGTTATGTTGCTGTAAATGGTAGAATGCAGTATTTTCCTTTACCTCTGTTCTTATTCGCACTTAAATTAATAAATAAAACTTAAACAAAAACAAACAACACTTTTACTTGCTCTTATACCTTTAATTTGGTTTGTTTTAACATTTTCAGACTTATCATTTTGATTAGTAAACATTTGCACCTATTATTAGAAGTTGGGTGTATTTTTGGCAAATGATACATCTTTTGAAGGTTCCAATGTTGAACTTTTTCATTAAATAAAAACATGGTTTGCAGTTCAAAGCTTAAAATTTAATAGACAGAATCCAAATGTAATAGAATAGAAATAAGTTTGTATGTAGATGTGTTTTTAAAAGGATAAATTAAACTCAAAAAGCAAACTGAAATATGAAAATACAAACAAATTCACAACTGAAATATTTGAAAGTAGTTATTCCTAAATATAATTGGGAAAGTTCCGAAAGCTTTGTTTTCTGTTTATTTTAGTGTGTTGTAGTATAAACAATGTATTTCTCTCTTCTATAGGATAATTTAACTTAAAATCAATTTTATACATGTGTAGTAAAGCTTTTTGGTGATAGTAGTCAATTTATATTTATTTTGTAGTTAAAATTAACACCCGATTTTAAAAGATTTGATTATTTAGAAAGGTTTTTCATATTTTCACTGATAAAATCACACTTATTTGGAAAAAAAATAATTTAGAGTGAATAACAATAGAGTCAGTATGGCAACACCTCAAATGCGGTGTGACACATGGTAACACCCGAGTGGAGAGTAGTTGAGTGAGGAGTTGGGAGTAACAGCAGTCAGGACGGAGTACACGGCGGTCGGTGGAGAACACGGATTATATTAAGGTCAGCTATTGTCTGTACAACCAGAACATGGACACGGTGTACTAGTACGCGCACTGCACTATACACTATACACCCTGGACTAGATGACTAGATCCTGTCAGTGGTCAGTGATCCATCTTTGTCCGAGCACAATGTCCCGTGTGGTCAGTAGTCTAGTCAATAGTCATCAGTCACTAGTCACTAACTTGCCTTGTCCAAATGTCACTCGTGTCCATAGTCCTGGTGGTCTCTCGTCCAGTTCCCTGTCATTGTCCTGATTCCTCACACACCAATTTATTGTGCAATCATTATACACTCCCGTTCTACTCGACTGACAACTGAAATGTTTATAATTAATTGATATTTTCAATAATTAATCTTTTTTTAATATTTTACCGTTTTTTTAACGGATAGATGTTTTTTTGCGATTTGTATTCTACTGTTTTGAGTTTTATTATATTTACAAATTAATTAATATGATTCGAATTTAAAATTGTTACACTCAAGTTTTCATTGGAGATTTGTAAACGTCAGAATATAAAACATCGTTCTCATAGAATTCATTCTAACATTACTCAGTTCCATAAAATCTCAACATCATTTTTTTAATAAATTATATTAAAATTACTTAAATTAAATTACATATAAATAATTATATTTTATCATATGTAGCATTCAACGCTGTTCTAGTATAAATATTTTACCAACAATACAATCACCCTGACCTTTGATGCATGCTAAAAACACTGTAATTTGTTTCTCAATCAATAGCTGAGAAAATTTCTCAATACTTTTACCAGAAAATACATATTTTTATCAGTTTTGGGTATGACTGAAATTTTTTAAGCGTTAGTAAATATTACATGTTAGTCCCACCAATACATATTAACATTTGTAAACCAAATTTTAGGTCTTTTAATAAAAGGTACAATAAATTATTTCATTTTTATAAACGTTTGTACTAGGATATAACCCAAATACTTTATCAAACAAATATGCATTCTATCCTCATTATTGTTAAATTTTATGTTTAATATTTAAAATTAAATTGTATAGGGTTGATTTTAAGCAAATTTTTCGTAAGTTAAAGAATGACGTTCTTTCATTTTGAAAACTTGTAGTACAAGCAATTAATCATACTGACAAATGAAGTACATATTATATGGAAGAACATCACAATAATATCTATCAACCAATTTTTATACTTAAAATACTTGATTTTTCAATTGTGCCACTCCTTTTCAATTCATTAAAACTATAGAAAATCCAAGACAAAATTTAAATGAAAGACCACTTCATATAATGTGAAGTGCTCGTTTATGCCCAAGACCTTTTTTAAGAATTGTTTTTAAAGGGGTTCAAGTGGAAAATACTCAAATGCTTATATGTATACAGAAATTTTGAGTGTTTTTGTAATAATACATGTGACTTGGGCAATCGCTTCATGTATTAACAATCATATCTGATAAAAATATTCTCGGTTGCCCAATGATCAGGTTATATACATATTAGATGACTAATACCTATTTAATTACAATAAAATATACATGCTTTGAGTTGGATCAAACATATGAAAAAAACGACAATCCCACGTAACATTCAAGAACTTTTACAGTTACTCCGCGTCTAGATCTTATACTCGATTAACTTGGAAAATGTCACACGTCACACTTTCAGCGTACGAGGATTCATAGTTTATATTATGAATGACGTCAGACTAGGGACTACATTTTATTACCTCATATATAATATAAAAAGATCAAAGAGTCACGAGAACAAAGCACCGAATAGACTATGAAGGCCTCTTTGCTTAAATTATATGAAGGTTATCGATAGTACGAAAAATCCTTCCAAATCATACGGGCGCAAAATTTCGACAATACTAAAAACACATGCGGGATCAATTTGAAAAATATGTCAAGGTATTTTGCTTAATTAAATGGTGGATGTGCTCCATCTTGATCGGCTTTCTCCTTAAGTATATTTTTGAGAGCCCTTCAAAGTCTATTCTTCTTAACAACCACTCAATGTTGTTTAGTCCATCTCCACAATCACTCATCTTTCTTGCTCACTTGCTCAATTTAATATAATTTTAATTTTATAATAATTTTAGCCCATGTAAAACGAGATATCGCTCATGCATATCGCCTGCTCCAGCGTATAATATCGTAAGTGCAAAAAAATTATGTGTACTCTTAAGTCTTTATGGAACTGAGCCACATATTCAATCTGGTAACACTGCCTGTCACGTGTATTTATAAAATATAACAATTTATTATTAAATACCTTCCATTGACAGAGACAAGAAATGTATTATAGATAATAGATGAATCTACATTAGTTGCCGGTCAAATAGGACTATTTTACTATTTCGAAAAACTCCTACTTAATAGGTTAAATAATTATTGAAAATCAACATTTTTTGACGTTTCATACATGCAATATGTGGCTCATTTCCATAAAGACTTAAGAGCACATAGTTTTTTTGCACTTACGATATTATACGCTGGAGCAGGCGATATGCTGGGCAAGTTTAAAAGATATCAATCCAGGAGGTAATTTTAATTATTTTATATTTCTTAACCAAACAAATACTCTGCTTGTTTATTTAAATTTCCTTATAGTGTAGCAGTTTTCCACTTTAATCTTAATTGAAGTCAAATAAACGAGAGATGTCCCATGTTATGTAGCTTGTTAGGTCAGACCAGTGTATTGCACAATTTGACTGTCATAATCGGGCACCTGGGAAAATTTGCTCTTTTCTTCGCTTGAAATGATAAATTTGCACGGTAATTTGTATATTGTAAACGGTGTGTAAATGTAGTGATATAAATATAACGGAATTGAAGAGAACGATGCATTGAGGCGTGTCAGGCAGGACAAATAGCGTTATTTCGTGGTGCCGTTTCAAATACGAAATTAAACCATGAAGATCAGCTTCTGTATAATAACAATCATCGATAGATTAAAACAGCAGATCGACCAATGTGAACACTTGCACCCGTATTCGATAAAATCACTTTTGAGTGTGTAGTCTATGGTTTTAAGAAAAGTGACAAACTGTCATTCTTGCTTGAACGCCATAGACTACACACTCAAAAGTCATTTTTATAGAATACGGGTATTTTGACGAACCTAGAGGGTTAAAAGACAGGTATTCAATTACTCACATTGTAGAAAATTGCTTGGCTAACATTTTTATTATGCGGTAAAATGTATTAATCTATTTGAATTTTCAGATATCAATAGAACAATCTTAAAAAAAAATGAAATTTGCTTTATAGTTTGTCCAATGAATATAATATTTGATGTATGATAACTGTAGATGTACATATATCATAAATTTTTGTGTAAATATCAAAGAGTGAATATATAATAATAAAGGAAATCGTGCAGAGCTCGAATACGTCAAATAATTCCATTCAATTTTAATACTAATAGTTTGTCTTTCACAATGACTGTTTCATAGCGGTATCTCATCTTACTTTTTGTCACCTGGTTCTTTACATTTTCGTATATATTAACGCAATAGTGCATAAAAAAACATCGGTGACTAATCGAAAGATGTTTTGAGTTGGATTATTTTATGTTTTGTTAGATTTCCCAAAAAATCCGAGCTTAATTCCAATATATTCGATTAAAATCCGACAACAGTTTTATACAGGACATATTTATAGGTTTAGGTTTATACGTTTGAATATGTCACTTGATCGATTATTGTCCTACAGTGTAAATACTTTACGTCCTTACAATACGTATTTTTTCCATAATAAATTTATTATAAAATTAATTATTAATTCCTCTCTTCTTCGTATAAATTTATTTCTTTTTTACACGTATTCGAAACGAGGATCGTGTATCAAATTAAATATTTCTGGATACTGTGAAAAAAAATATGGTTTTCAAACTGTCTGATTGGGTTTAAGCACAGCAGTTCTTTGTATATATATTTTTTAATTTGCGTTAATGTGTGTTTATTTTTATACTATAAATTAATGTATAGGTCTATGTGTGCTTTAATGGTCGATCAATTATTTAATGACATGTGCCACACTAGAATTTAAATAAATAAACAGAGATACAAATTATGATTTCAAATTAATTTCTTACATTGTATGCTAATTCCCAACATTCAGGGGTTACTAAATAGTAATTTTTAGTGTCTAATTCTCACACGTTACAATATTTGAAATAATGACCATTTTTCAATACATATGTACGTGGACTGCTCTCATTGCGTGAATATTTCATTCTGTCAGACACGCCAACCATTCTTATTATTATCTGATTATATTGCTTATTTGAAATCAAAATAGTACGCATGTGTGTTTGTAGGATTTTTTATTGTGTATTAGTAAAATATCAGTTTTCTTCTACAGTAAATATAATATGTAATTGAAGACTTTCCCCTCCTCAGGACGTCGGCAATCATACTGAACTTATTTTTTATTTATATTAACTTTATATATAATTTTATAGCAAGTATTATTTTCTCCATTAAAAATAGCTATTAGGTTCCCGTACTATCCTAAAATGCTTTAATTGTTTTTCAATTGCACATAATAAGTTTTTGTATTATTCATAATATTGTTTATTTATATCATTAATCATAATATTTTCTTGAGAAATTAAAAACGTCGCTTCAATGAGACAAGAGGAAATAATTCTAATTAATTTGTGCTCCCCTCGTTCGAAAACCATCAGTGTTTCTCAAACTTACTTGTCCGTGTTCCCCATTTATTATGGAATATAATAAAATTAAATATTCTAATTTTTGTTTCTCAGTTTGTATAGCAAACGTCACGAGCAGACACAAACCAATTTGTCGTAAACAGCTGTGATTGATGATATTGTAACATAATATTTACCATGAAAGTTTGATTTAATATTTTAACTGTCCTATACATAATTATAATAAAACACACATTAAGATATTGTGTGTAGCAACAAAACCTTATTAAAAAATATTATTGTGGTGGATATTGAGGCTTCTAAATCGTAGTGAAAGAGTGGATTCTTGAATGTTTCAACGGAGTCTTCTTTCATCAATTTCAAACAACACTCGGATAATGAATGCAAGTAAGTTCTCGTAGCATTAATGTTATCATCAGCACACACAGTAATTAGTCCTCCATATTGTTAATCTCGTGTATCATGGAAAATTGCTCACCTCTCAATGTAGCAATGTCCCCTTTCTTTGTGCCAGTGACTCCCATACAGACAATGTGATGCCCTCACCTCGTGAACTTGCAATTCAATACTCTTTTTATCATGCAAAATTACAACCCGTGACGGGCCTCACATTTGTGCAATTTCTTAACAGTCTCCTTTCTTTAATTAAAAAATGCTAAACAGCCGACGACGTCCAGATGATGGCAGAAATAATATTTTACTTGTTAAGTTAAAGTACATTGTTAGTAGTTTCGTGTCTCTCACAGCCACGGAGTTGCAAGAGCGTGACAGCTTTCATAGAATAGAATATACTGTACAACTTCTATTATCCGTTACTCTAATAACCGTCAACAAGTTGTGAAGCAATCGCTGCATCCTAGTAATTGATGCAATTTTTATCAGTTGTGAATTTAGCCTGTCAGGAATATGTTTAAGTCATTAGTTAATTAATAATGTGCATACACGTGAGTTTCTTATACGTGTGTTAATACAGTGCCTACTAGAGTAGGCTTTGGTTAATATCACCCATGTACATACATACATGGAGGAAAAAAGGTATTTCGATATTTGGCTTATAATCAAACCCAGTCCAAGTGGATGTAATGAAGTGCTGTGACGTATGCGAGCTCTGTAACGTTTTCCTTTCCTTTCTGTTATTTATTCAAAACCTTGTATAATATACATATACAGCTATAATCATACATCAAATATTATATTCATGGGACAAACTATGTATAAAGTTCAATGGGAATTTTAATTTATTGATATTATTACTGAGATGATTGGTGTATCGAGGTTAATTCATTTTTTCCGAATTATTTCGTTTAATACACTTTAATATACTGTTAAATTATGTAAAATCTCTAATTGGTTCAACTGATTTCACAAAAATATTATATTAATTAATATTATTATGTTCTGTTAATATCCGAAAATTCAAATAGAATAAAACATTTTAACAAATAATATAAATGTGAGCTCTACTATTTTTAATTGTGAGCAATTAAAAATCTGTTTTTTTTTTCACCCGCTTGGCCAAGCATTGCTTATAAACGAGAATATTAGCCCACCTATATTTTGATCGAGAAGAAAAATGGGATCAAATTATATTGTAGTAACAGTATTTGTAGTCGCACATTTTATCCCTTAAATTAATAATTATAAACTAGTATGAAATCGTCCATCGATTTTTAAAATGTAGTGAAATATATTATTAGGTTTCACTTTATATCTAATAAATTGTTTTAGGCCCACTAAACGTACACCCGATCTATGAAATATTCGTTTTATTCTCAATTTATATCTTAAAGCCACTAGAAAGTATCAAGCAGATTTGCTAAATGTTAATGCTGCTACCGATTATTTTGATATCAGTTATTCTAGTCAGAGTCCAGATCACTTTCGTCGATCGATTTCACCCAGAATAGCCGATCGACATCTTACAGGCTTACCTGCAACTTTTTTAACCACTACTTGTTACCGTCTTGCATAACGCGAATCCATGCCGTATCGAACAGGTTACATATACAATCGTTTATATTATGTACTAGGGTAATTTTAATTGAAATTTTCAATTTGTTAATGTTTTTTTATGTTCTGCCTGGTTTTTTAATGGGACGTTTATCTTTGAGTTTTGATTTCATATTTGCTTTAAAGAAGTTTTAAAGAATTTTTTTATTTTAAAAATGAAGTATAAAAATGTGGAAATTGTTATGCATTATCAAATTAAATACACCTAAAAATATATTGAAATTATTTAATATTTTGAAATGCTCTGATTTGTTTTAATACGAAGATAATAAGTTGTTTGTTTTTTCATTCGAAAGA
>JAGTTH010002394.1:0-28848 GCA_022606485.1 Agraylea sexmaculata
TCAGACGAAAGAAAGCCGATCATATAAGGCTATAATAAAAAACCTTCACCACACGGCAGATATCGCCGAAATAAGCGAAGAGCTCGCAAGTCACGGCCATGATGTTATCAGAATAACCAACATGTTGCAAAAAACAAACAAAACCCCACTGCCTATGTTTCTTTGCGAATTGAGACAAAAAGAGAATAACAAAGAAATTTTCAAAATTGACACCATACTTAGGTGTAAAGTCGTAATCGAGCCACCAAGACCTCAAAAAGAGGTCATACAATGTAATAAGTGTCAAAGATACGGACACACCGCGAAATATTGCAACAGGACTCCGCGTTGCGTAAAGTGCGCAGGTGAGCACGCAACAACTGATTGCAACAGAACAACAAGAGACAACAATGTGAAGTGTGTCAACTGCAACGGGAATCACCCAGCAAATAATAAAGGTTGCGAAACACGCAAAAAGGTACAAACAAGCCAATTCCCCGTATTAAGAAAGAAAATAATTTCAAAACAGACAAACAACTTGACTAACACTACAACTTTCAAAACCAATGACATGCCAAAGTCGTATGCTCAAGCCACCAAAAATATCGAGCCAACTCCTGAAAAACCACAAGACAATATTATAAATAATTTAATAATTAAAATGGACAAACTCATTGAACTTGTCATGAAAACCATGGACAACATGACACAGATCATGGCAGCTCTTGTCCTTAATAAAAAATGATTCCATTATTAAAAATATGTCTTTGGAACGCCAACGGTCTTGGACAACATAGCCAAGAAATAAAATTATTTTTAAAAGAAAAAAACATTTACATAATGCTTATATCGGAAACACACTTTACCGAAAAAAGCTACATAAAAATTCCCATGTATACTATATATACGACGAATCACCCCGATGGAACTGCGCATGGCGGAACAGCGGTGATAATTAAAAACACTGTGAAACATCATCTCACTGGAAAATATGATCGAGACTTTCTCCAAGCAACCACAATTGCTGTCGGAGATACAAATAATTATGTATATATATCGGCTATTTACTGCCCACCCAAACACTCGATTAAACGAGAACATTTTGACGATTACTTCAGAACACTTGAAGCGGATAAATTCATCGCAGGTGGGGGCTTCAATGCCAAACACCAACAATGGGGGTCTAGACTGGCCACACCCAGGGGGAGAGAACTGTATAAAAGTATGGCAAACAACAAGTTGACTCATCTATCGACTGGTGAACCAACATATTGGCCTACAGATAGAAGAAAAACACCGGTCCTCATAGACTTCTGCGTAGTGAAAGGAATTCCAATCGAAAGACTGAGCGCAGAATCTTGCCTCGATCTGTCATCAGATCACTCACCTGTTATTATTAAATACAGCTTGCTACAACCAATTATCAAACCCAGTAAATTTACACTGGTGATATGTCTGTTTTTTTTGTTTGTGAATGTCACGTGTGTCGATTTGGTTTGATTTACTTCAATTTCATACTTCAAGCCATATTTCTGTATTGCGTCAAGGTGTTTCTGGAGGAATTGTGAGGCAGCTGTTGGATCTTGGTCCGAAGCGAGTATGACGGTATCGTCAGCGTATGTAGCCAGTGTTGTGTTGTCGGTTTTTGGGAGATCGTTTGTATATATTAGATACAGTACAGGACCTAGTACACTCCCTTGCGGTACTCCAGATCTTATGGTATAAAGATTTGAAGTTTCGTTGTCATATTTAACAAAAAACTGTCTATCGGTCAAGTACGATTTGATAATATCATACATGTTTTTGGGCAGTTTTCCTTTGATTTTATAAAGCAGGCCTGGGTGCCAGACTTTGTCAAAAGCTTGACTGATATCTAAGAATGCTGCTGAACAGTAGTTTTTTCTTGTATGGAGCGATCTATGATCGTCACAACTCGATGAACTTGTTCAATTGTCGAGTGCGCTTCTCTGAAACCGAATTTATGATCAGGGATCATGTGTTCTTGAAAAAGTATTGGTTTCATGTTGCGCAGTAGAATTTTTTCAAATATTTTGGAAAATATTGGCAGGAGGCTTATCGGTCGATATGAAGTGACTTCTCCGGGTGGTTTACCTGGTTTAGGTAGCATAATAATTTCTGCTATTTTCCACTGTCTAGGGAAGCTACCCATTCTAAGTATCGCGTTAAATATTATGGTTAGAAATCTTAATCCGATATCTGGCAATTCTTTGATTATCTTCCCGGTAATCATGTCATGTCCTGGCGCTTTTTTGCGCGTACTTCATATTTTATAACATGCTTGACGCATTGAAGTCCAATTTTGACATAATAGTTTTCTTTATGTTCCATACTATCTAATAAATTATGAATGTGACTTTCTTCTTCAGGGGAACACATCCTTTCCGCTGGTGTAAATACTTCCTTGAGATGTTTCGCAAACTCGTTTGATTTCTCTCTGGTAGTTTTTGCCCATTTATCATCAGCCGTTTTGATGGGCGGTATGGATATTTGGGGCCGTTTTAGTTTTTTGTAGCTTTCCATAGAGAATAATCTGTAGCGTCGGTTGCTGTAAGACCTTCCAGATAGGATTGAATCCCTTTATTTTTCCATTCACATAGGATATTTTTAATATCTCTTATTGCTTCGTTCAGTTTTCTCTTGAGTTCCTTGCTTCGAGTATTTTGCCATTCTTTACGAATGCGTCTTTTTTTATGTATTTTTTCCTGAATCCAGCGGGGAAAATCATCTGTTGAGTGTGGTTTTTTTGACATATTGGGCGTGGCTTTTTCACTGCGGAATGAATTTGATTTTGAAAGTGAATAACTGCGGTGTTAAGTTGGTCTTCTGTTTTCAATGGTATATCACATTTCAAATTTTCATTTAAGATATGTCTAAAATATTCCCAATCTGTGTGACGGTTACCGAGTGTAAATTTACTGGGTTTGATAATTGGTTGTAGCAAGCTGTATTTAATAATAACAGGTGAGTGATCTGATGACAGATCGAGGCAAGATTCTGCGCTCAGTCTTTCGATTGGAATTACTTTCACTACGCAGAAGTCTATGAGGTCCGGTGTTTTTCTTCTATCTGTAGGCCAATATGTTGGTTCACCAGTCGATAGATGAGTCAACTTGTTGTTTGCCATACTTTTATACAGTTCTTTCCCCCTGGGTGTGGCCAGTCTAGACCCCCATTGTTGGTGTTTGGCATTGAAGTCCCCACCTGCGATGAATTTATCCGCTTCAAGTGTTCTGAAGTAATCGTCAAAATGTTCTCGTTTAATCGAGTGTTTGGGTGGGCAGTAAATAGCCGATATATATACATAATTATTTGTATCTCCGACAGCAATTGTGGTTGCTTGGAGAAAGTCTCGATCATATTTTTCAGTGAGATGATGTTTCACAGTGTTTTTAATTATCACCGCTGTTCCGCCATGCGCAGTTCCATCGGGGTGATTCGTCGTATATATAGTATACATGGGAATTTTTATGTAGCTTTTTTCGGTAAAGTGTGTTTCCGATATAAGCATTATGTCAATGT
This sequence comes from Agraylea sexmaculata, assembly GCA_022606485.1. NCBI lineage: Eukaryota > Metazoa > Arthropoda > Insecta > Trichoptera > Hydroptilidae > Agraylea > Agraylea sexmaculata. The sequence continues at coordinate 3,520 of JAGTTH010002394.1, forward strand.
TTTTTTCTTTTAAAAATAATTTTATTTCTTGGCTATGTTGTCCAAGACCGTTGGCGTTCCAAAGACATATTTTTAATAATGGAATCATTTTTATTTAGGACAAGAGCTGCCATGATCTGTGTCATGTTGTCCATGGTTTTCATGACAAGTTCAATGAGTTTGTCCATTTTAATTATTAAATTATTTATAATATTGTCTTGTGGTTTTTCGGGAGTTGGCTCGATATTTTTGGTGGCTTGAGCATACGACTTTGGCATGTCATTGGTTTTGAAAGTTGTAGTGTTAGTCAAGTTGTTTGTCTGTTTTGAAATTATTTTCTTTCTTAATGCGGGGAATTGGCTTGTTTGTACCTTTTTGCGTGTTTCGCAACCTTTATAATTTGCCGGGTGATTCCCGTTGCAGTTGACACACTTCACATTGTTGTCTCTTGTTGTTCTGTTGCAATCAGTTGTTGCGTGCTCACCTGCGCACTTTACGCAACGCGGAGTCCTGTTGCAATATTTCGCGGTGTGTCCGTATCTTTGACACTTTTTACATTGTATGACCTCTTTTTGAGGTCTTGGTGGCTCGATTACGACTTTACACCTAAGTATGGTGTCAATTTTGAAAATTTCTTTGTTATTCTCTTTTTGTCTCAATTCGCAAAGAAACATAGGCAGTGGGGTTTTGTTTGTTTTTTGCAACATGTTTGTTATTCTGATAACATCATGGCCGTGACTTGCGAGCTCTTCGCTTATTTCGGCGATATCTGCCGTGTGGTGAAGGTTTTTTATTATAGCCTTATATGATCGGCTTTCTTTCGTCTGATACGAATGAAACTCGGTATCTCTATTTTTAAACCTGTGATTACAGGTATATATTTTTCAGACTTAGTGATCTGTATTTTTACTTGGGTTTTACCCAGCTGTTTAATGTAGTATGCTCCTTGAGCTACTTGCTCTAAGAAGTCTGTCAGTGGTTTTATATTCTCTACTGCGTGCACAAATATAGGTGGTGGCTTTGGCGTATTTTTGCCAATCGCCTGCTCCTCTTGTTTGTCTTCTAATTGTTGAAAGCGATTTGCTGTTGGCACAGCAAGCCAGTTCTTATTTAGGCATGCCTGTTTGGCTTTACTGGCATTCTCCGGACTGGATATTCTCTTTGTTTTTGTCGGGGCTTTGATCCAAGAATCTAGCGTATTTGTAGTCGATGCGGCAACAGGACATTGATGATCCAGTTCCATTGTCTTGTATATAGTGTGGAGAAATTACAGTGTAATATAAGTGAACAGTATGATACCGGACAGGAGAAATCAGAGCAAGACCGGTTTGGTGGTTGTGTCACTTGTGCACTCGTCACTTTCGAACTTGCGACACCATGCGGGAGCACTTTACTATACGTCTTTACTCAACGGTGGTATACACGCAACTGATATATATATATAATAATAATAATTTATTACTCTTCGTAGAGTAAAAAAAATGTTGATTTTATTATTGTTTAGCGAATAATATGAGTCATTTCATTTTAAATGGGATACAAACTTTACCGTTGTTGACGAGACTTGTTTTATTTTTATTTATCCTCTCTGAGGTCTTCGTTTGTATAAAAAATGTAACTTTTCAACGGCACAAGGCAAACTTTTTAATAGAATATCGTTACGAGATTCGGTTATCGTCGGCTGAAAAATGGCCGGCAATTGAAGTCGTTTCCAACTCGGGCCCTTTTTTCTGGCGGCCTCAAATCCCGTTTGCCAAATTTGTACATTTAAGATAGCCCCCGATAGAGCAAGGGTTTTATTTGGGTGTTTTGTTCGATGTTAAATACGATTGTGTGGTGTTAATTTATTGTATTAGTTGCGGTGACTTGGGCTCAAAAGCTCGCTTCGTCACGCATATTCCTATTTTGCACGCATGCTAATAAATTTTTCACTCTCAACTGTGACATAACAAAGCTGTATAAGTTCAAAAATAATTCTAGCACAGAATTTTTATGATGGATTTTACGACAAGATGCTCAATCAGGCAAAGCGTGTGTTCTATAAAAGATATGAGCGCTCGTATTTTGTACATGGCTGAAATATTTAAATTTGAAATATATTTTTTTTTCATTCTTTAGTCATTTGACTTGAATACAAGCCTTGTGTTTTTTTCTATATTTATACAACACTTATATTTATTTATAGTTTTATTTGACCTATTTCGAGTAATCCAATTTTTGACAAATTAAGACAAGCACAGACACGTACCAAATTACAGAAAACGGATGCGACTGCGTTTAATTTCATAACCACAAACTTTATAATATTATTAAGGTAAATTTTATCAAATCAGATTATCAAAATGTAATATTTGGATATGCGATATTATTTATTTAATAAAAAATATTATACATTATTGAGACACGGAAATATATCGCTATTGTTTAAATAATTACATCATACTTAATTCGTAATTAATGTACTGAAAGCCTCAATTGTTTAAAAATACTTGAATGTATTTTTTTAATTTTCAGTTTTTTTAAATCAAAAGTAAGGTTGTTGGAGATTTTTAATCTAGATTTAAGTTATAAATATGCAGATGCGATATATATATTCTTTCACACAATAATAATTAATAAACCAATATAAATTATAAAGTCACGGGAATAAATAAAAAATATGTTTATTAAATAATAAAAAATACTTCATGTTGAGTTTGTCTTTAAGAAACTTATTACTTTAATTGTATAAGAAAAGTTTTACAATTATTTTATGATTTACATTTTTTTTAAATAAACTTAAATCATTGCTAGTAATAATTATAGACAATATACAATTTACAGGGGATTTTTAATGTAGATTAAGACCGAAAGGTCTAAACTTAACATACAATTCTTTTGTTTTATTATTATTACGTCTTGTTTAATTGACATTTCACAACATAAGAAAACTCCATTGTCTAACGATATTTAGTTAATTTAATATTATGTTAATAAATATAAAACTTGATGGTTTAGGTTCAGAGATATTTCTTATCAATTTATATGGTTGAATATTAAAGTTACGAGCGAAGGTGCCTGTAAAATATATAAATAAATAATGTTCGAACAACATAATAAATATAGGTATACATTATATACACGGTGAATTTTTATTTTATTCATATTTTCATAAACGGTTCAGTTTACCATTTTTATTCAGTGTAAAGTGTATTTAAGATTACGTAAACATTTTTATTGATGGTAGTATAAAATCATGTGGCAAGCCATCGATATTCATTACGTCAAATTGATCGACTTTCCATCGCGTGCTTCATAATATTATACATAAACATATTTAAATCATATAAAAATAAGCAAAGTCACACAGTTCTTGGCTGTTTTAATCAGCACATCGAATAAATTCGATCCATCAATCCACTTTGGTGGAACAATCTAATCGCGAAATAATCAAGCCACCTGTCTGACTCGGAATCACCGTTCCAAATTGAAAAATATCCAGTTTTACGATCAAAATAATACAATGTAGACTTTAGACATTGTAAAAGCAGAGCTTTATTTTGCTTCTGTGAAAGTGGAGTGGCTTTTAGAACCTACCGAGTTGTCTTCGCATAGAATTGGAGATGTTATTTCGATTGCATCACATCAAATATGCGAATGCATCACGATTCAATCCTTTTTTCATATTATTATACCGAAAATATGTTTTTTTTTATTTATTAAAAAATCAATGCAATTTAGGTAAAATAATCATTAATAAAATATACATACTTTACAAGAGAGAAGGAAACAATTCAATTGATCGGGAATAATATCAATAAAATACCGATCAATCGTCTTGATCCAGGTTTACTCTGATTTCCTGTATTTAAGGTAAATACTGATTACTAAGTCGGTGACTTGAGTAACTAGTGACAGTTAAGATCACCGACAAGTAAAAATAAAAAAAAACAATGCATTAACCTTAAATCTTACGCCTAAAAAAACGACATTTGTAAAAACCTCTAAAAATTCCTTCGTGGCGTATATTATTTTTTTATTAATATGCCGTATTAGCTTTTATTATAAAATTACACATTGAAATTATTATTAGTAAATAACATGGGTTATAATTAGTAAAGATCATGAGAGTAAAATATTTAACTCAAAAACCGAATTTTGTAGATACCGTTTTGTGTTAATAATCCATCAAGTTATTATAATTATATTTGCAACTAAAATTAAATTATTGATTTTAAAGATATCGTTCACTATAATTTATATTGTGCTACTGACGTATTTATTTAATTTTATAGTAGAGAAACTGCATTACTAACATTGCATAATTCCTAAACAACAAATTTTTATTACAATAATTATTTTTAAATTTTATTCTTATATTCCTCGTTGTCAATTTAAATCTGCTGGCGCACTTCAGATTTAGAACATTCATGTTGTATTTTATGTGTTTCAAAAATGTCACCCTGTTAAAAAGTAGGGGATGGTACTACTTTGTCGAAGAGTTGCAGTCACCATCGTTAAAATCAAACCTTTAAAAGGGGTCCTGTCGTTAAAATGGATTCTAAGGAACGTAAAGATATAACCGATGACATTTTTAAAGCATACACACTTATGATAAAGAAAGCCGCTTATGTTTTAGAACTTTATTGTGACCTCGAGTTATTTATGAAAGTACGGGTCGCTTCTTTCTTTGGCAATAAAAATAAAAAAATTTCCACTCCATTTTTTGAGTCATCCATTACATTGTTGTAGATAATCTATACAAACAGATGCTATAATTCTATATGCGAATAACAAGAAAAAGTATATACAAAAAAATCTGTTGTTTATGTTATATATGCAGTTTTACTGTTAACCCAAGTTGTGTGAAATAATGTCATATTCTTAATATATTAAAAGCTTAATGCTAATCAATAATGAATGTGAATCAATAAAAGATCCAGATCTATAGCTCTACTATAAAATATTTATTTTCTTCTCTCCTTGAAAACTGTTATTTTTTTCTGAAATCGCACAATGTTGTTATTTAGTTTTATTTATCATAATTAAAAGAATATTAAATCCCGAAAATGTCTTTAAAAGATGTAGATGATTATTAAATTTGTTCAAAAAAAATACAGGGAAGACCTTCGATCGATAAGAATATTTTAAAGGAAAGTTAAGTATCGTAAAAATGTATGTAAACATTAAAGAAACATAAAATAAAAAAAATATTTTTTTCTCTCGTTGTAAACTGTCAATTTGTATATACGTTTTTATACTAATAAACCGTCGAATTATAAATAAATAATATATTTTTTGAATCATCTATCATCATTAGGGATAACAACAATATTAAATGCAGTAATAAACTTATTTTTAAATGAATTTAACCAAAAGCCAAAATTGTATAATGAATCTTGCACTTAATTAACTCATTTTAAAAATAATATTTAAAGTTTAAAACATTTATAAGAATATTATTATAATGTAATATTATTAGGACTGTTGCATATCGTGTGAAAGCATCAAACAAGTTCTTCCACAACAAACTTAATAAACCATCACAACTTGTATCTTACAATTTATTTTATCCAGCCATATCTAAGGATACTAACTTTGTAATAATAACACATTTAAATTAAAATGCTTTAACACAGTAACTGCTCCATTTATTGCTAAAGAAAGTTTTGTCAGCACACAGTGTTGCTTTTCAAACATACTCGTAAAATTATTTTATACAAGAAAATAGCGATAGAGATAAAATCTCGGCCACAAGCAAGATGACCATAGTTGGGAAAGAGGTAAACTTTTAAAAGAAAACTTGTCTTATTTCGAAGAGTTCTCCTATGCAACTTTAAACTTATAATTTTAAACACCGTGACCTGCATTCACAAAACATGCATTTTACTGCCTCTATCTATTCCAATATTCAACAAAACTATTCGCTTTTATTATTGATTGATCTAAATAATTAGAGTGTAGTAGAGGGTTGTTCGTATAATAATTAATAGTATACTTAGAAACGATTAAGATACATATTTATTTTGTACAACGCACCACATTTTATCAGATTTATACAACCTTATGAAGATGGCCATCACCAGGTAAATAAGTTTGAAACAATTTTAATATATATTTCTGTTTAAGTAACAAAAAATAAGATTCCTCACTACAAAGTTCCAGAAATGCAAATTCACTATTATCCCAGATTCTGGATTAAGATTTTTTTATTGTATTTTAAACGGATATATTTAATTAATATTTAGGAATTCTTCTGTAAAATCAGTGTATCTATAATTTAATAAATTAATTACTTTTAAATAATAGAGTCATATGGAGTAAGGACATAAAAGTCCCTTTAATAATCATTTATTCACCAGTAAGCATTTTTTCGGGATTCTTTTATTTATTTATATATAAAAAATTGCAAAGTCTCGGCGAAAGACTTAAGTATTAATAAGCAATATTTATTTATAGAATTCCATAATTTATTTATTAAATGAATAATCTCTAATTTTTATAAATTATCTAAAACCTTTCAGCGAGATTTTTTTTGGTTATACTTCTTTATAAAACGATACTTTATGTAATAAATATGTGGAAATAATAATACAATCGAAATTAATCGATTTGAGACTTAAATGAAATATATACACTGAGATTGAAACCAGCAGAGCGAGCCTATCGGTGAACTTTTGTAACTCTAATAATTTGTACAAATTGTTAATAATCTCTTTTGTGTAAATATTGTTAGTACTAAAAAAAGCACACATTAGGTTTCTAAAAGCCAATCTTTTGGCATTATTATTTCTGCTTGTCATTGTATTATTAATCTCAAATACTGTATTGTTATTTTTATCGTGAAACGTTTAATCTCGTCTACAGAAAATATATCAGTTGTAGTGTTAAATTGAAGAGATCTTAGTATGTCAAGTCACCTGTACATGTTCTCGCAAGTGAGTTTCTCAGATTACAATCATTCGTTCTTCGTCTCTCTTTTTTTCAATCTGGACAAATTTATTCATGAAATTTTCCGCCGGTTGCCAATTGGAAACAGCGGCGACACGAATTGATCGCCGATGTTTATTAAATAATTTGCATATTGAAAGCATACAAATGAAGGCATATTGTGTAAAAATAAAGGATTGCTAGACTTGTCAAATATCAGAATTACAGCGGATGAAACTCATTAAATGGGGATTATGCAGAGAAGAGAACAAGTAATACCATATTTCTTTGAGTATTCATATCTAGACAAGAGGAAGATCTCTCTCATTAATGTGACTTTGATTTAAACCTAATATATTTAATTAAATTGCATGGACTTGTGGCTTTTTGTATGAAGATCAATCCAATGTAACGCAAAAAGAAAAATTAATTCCCAATGAGAGTATTATTATCAATATATGCCTTAAAACACTGTTAGGGTAATAAATCAGCTTATGAAATATCAAAGCCGTTACTTACTCCAATTATTACCTATTACAAGCTCTTTGTACTGAACAGCTTTTATTTATTACCACCAGTATATTGAAAAGGTTATTTTTGGTTACTCGTGTACATTTATTCATAGTTTTATACAGGATAAATCAGTTTTTTTTAAATTAAATATGCAGTTTCACTTTTAATAATCTTAAATAATTGTAACCTTAACTTCTATATCAGAATCTTATTTATAAATAAAGACATTTTAATAATTTCCTAATGTATTATTATAATTGAAGGTTACTTTATTTAACACTATTAAAATAATAGTACATCCCGAAAACTATTTTAAAATTTGGAAATAATTATTAAATATCCATGTTGGATTGTACAAGTTGACTCTCGATTAATGATAATAAGGGAAAGTAGGGTATCGCAAAAATATAAAAAATCAAATAAATAAACTAACTAATTTCACAGCCTATTAATGGCAAATATGTTTACTTATAATAATAATTTTCTGTGATTCTTTATAAAACCGAAATAAAAATAGCTGTAACTCACTCGATTCCCAAACCGTTGAATTTTTAATTTAATAATACCCTCAAAATATTCTCAGTTCTACCCTTTATAAATGTCAGTTTATTTCTAACCATAAATTTATATTCACTTAGTCTGACAAGAACCTTATATGGTTGACTAGACTTCACATTTATCTTAAGACTCACACCTAGAATTTATAAGCAAACTAAACCTGTATTATTCAATTCATATGTGATCACAGAAATATGCTAATGCAATTTGTTTGTTATATTTTATTAAGAAATAGTAGTATTCTTCTTGATATATCTTGGTTGGAATAACTCTTTTATGAAATAGTTAGTGGTCGTAAATTCCACGAGTTAGAAATATAAAATATTGATATTGAATATTAAAATGTATTTTTTAATTATTTTCCTAAGACACTTGATGAACCTTAAATGGATTAAGTAATAAGTAGTATTAAAAACTATTAAAACATAAGCCAATTAAATAATATACCGAGCTTTACTGAGGTATTTTTTATATTTATTAATTTTAATTTACATTAAATAAATAAAAAATATTTTTGCAAAATAACATTAATTATTTTTAACAAATTTTTAATTTTGGCTACTGTATTTTTTTATACCAGCAATAGTGAATTGTAACAAATTGTACGACGAATAATATTGTTGTTTTTTTTATGGAATAAAATTATTATATACACAAATATAATAATTGTAATAAATTAAAGATAATATTACGGAATATAAAGATAATATTACGGAAAATATTTTTTTTTAATTTAAATAAATTATTAGAAAATCCATTGCTTTACCCCAAAACCCTGTATAGTATGTACCTCTATCTAAAGAAATTTATTTTAATTTAACACTAAAAATTTTCCCGCATAAACCAGGATTATAAAAAAGATAACCTTGGATAATGAATTCATGTAGGTACATAACTGAATAAAAATATCTAAAAATATTATTAAAGCGGGGGAACTTGCGAGGGAATCTTTTTACTGATAAGACGCGAAACATGCGAATAATCGCTATAAAGATACCTGCATTTATCAATATGCATGAAGTTCTCAATGAGATATTATTATGAAAAGAACTGTGTCAAAATATAATATAATATGAAAGTGTTAACATACAATACTGAAGATAGTGATCATGAAGCCTCCATATTTATATGCTCGCCATGAACACTCACTTATCTGATCATACTCCACATACCCGTTATATTTAATATTATATTTAACTCTTATCTTTAACAGCTCGTCTTTAACATCCTCAAGTTTCGAAATAACCTCACCAAATTACACCTCGACAGGTGAAACTTTACCGACCAATCAAATTTTCAATACATTTTTTGTATCAATTCATTTAGGATCGGTTCGATTGCTTCGAATTCCCGAGAGGCTTCTGAATTTCCGAACCTGGAAATAAATACGCCCTTGGTATAAAATATAACGCTGAGAATGAATTTATTCAAATGTTATTGTCAAGATTTTTTTTTTTTTTTTGAATTCTTTAATTTAGATTGGGTTCGTTATTTGTGCACCTCCCACACTCGAACTTCTTTTTTATCGTTAATAATAAAAATCAATAACGATTCACTTCTCGAATTTATTTTTCCATCGAGATGCCTCTTGAAAGTATTTTTAACCTCATACAAATGCCTCCAGTTTAAATCAAACAAAGTATGTAATTGATGAATTAATATCTCAAAATTACCAGTTAAAATTGATAGATTCATATATTGGGTTTTATAAATAAAAAACTCGAGTAAAACTACACTTGACGGGTTGAAGTACTCATATTATTTATTCTTGAGATTAATAAACAGTGTATTGTGATAAATTTAAGTGCAATTACTTCAATTAATACTTTATTGCACAGGATTGAACCAAGATGTAAATTGTCTCAAACATTATTTGTTTTCAAACTGCTTTAGTCACTATAATTATTGTATATAAATTCAGTGGAAACATTTAGAATGTTTTATGAAGTATATTTGAAGATATTTTATATCAATTGTGATGGTTAGAAGTAAAATTAACGAATCCCTTTGTATGGAGACTTGTTTTGTTTGTCGCTGCCAACAGCGAATGGACTATAGTTATAAATATGTTTTTTGTAATATATCCTGAAATTTACTTCTTATAAGTATAAACACATTATTTTTTCATATTTATAAATGTCATTACTGGGCTTTACATCTAAAAGATTGCGTTAAAGATTTGATTGATTAACAAATTACAGAATTGATAAAGAATATTGTAAGTAAATATTTTGAAAAAATATTGAAAAAAAAGCATATTAGTATCGGTGAGATGTCATTAAATCAAACATAATTTTAATAATATTCTCAGCCTGTTTAAGTCACTTGTTGTAGTAGTTTGATATGTCACCGACTTAATAATCAGTATTTACATTACAATACAGGAAATCAGAGTAAACCTGGATGGAGACGATCGATCGGGATTTTATTAATATTATTCCCAATATCCCGTCGTAACAACTGATCAAAACAATTTAATTTTTTTTACGTAAGCGGGACTTGAACCCATGACACGCTTCTTATCCCCTCAGCTATTACGCTGGTTAAGATGTGCCAAAGTTAAACGAATAATATTCTTTTTTAATAATATAACCCCTTATCATTTTCTCCATGGAGTTAATTACCAAAATAACCACGCGTCTTATTCCCTGAACTATTAATAAAGATTTTTTTTATTATGCTTGAAAGAACAGGTTTTCAATGAATTATTTAAATAATGTCGTCTTAATCTTAAGGTCAAATATATATATATATATATATATATATATATATATATATATATATATATATATATATATATATATATATAAATATATATATATATATATATATATATATGTATGTATGAAGAAGAAGGGCATTCCTTGTAACCCCAATTAGGCTGTGAATCTAACATCTTCTTTATAGCACACCACAACAATACATTCAGCCATTGTCTTGCTTTGCCGACACTCTTTTCAACACTAATGACCCTCACTTATATATATTATATTCTCCGAATACAATTAATATCACGCGATTTAATTATGCTCCTGCTCAATTGGTCTTTATTGCGTATAATTTAAATAGCATTAGTACAATACAAAGGAGCAGTTCTGAAAATAGCATCGTTGTTGAAACAAGGAACGGAGGCTGTTGGCCGATCTAAATCTATACATTTCATTGTAGGCTGTAAATAAGTTTTATTTATGTGTTTTGTGGTGACGTTCACATTTCCTACCGACTGCATATTTCAGACATAATATTATTAAAAGCAAGTCCACAAATCAACAAGCCACCGTGTTAACACAATGTGTACATGTTACAGGACTCTTGTTACTTTAACTATTGTTATTACAATCAACCCAAGGATGCTGAGCAAGTCTAATTATATTCTCAAACACTAAACTACTTTTAATTAATATCAAACTAAGTAAATAGTTTAATACACTATTAATTATTAGTTTCTTACATAACAAAAATTCTTAAAGCTCAGGGAATAAGACACATGGCTGCTAATACTGTAGTCATGGGTTCAAATCCCGCTCAAAAAAATTTATTTCATTAATTGTTATGACAGGGTGATCGGGAATAATATTAACAAAATCCCGATCGATCGTCTTAATCCAAGTTTACTATGATTTCCTGTGTTGTAAGGTAAAATTTATAAAATGAATCTCTTCATGGTGTGTATAAATAAATAAATAACGAGTAAAACTATATATTTTATTCCAAAAATGGATTACTTATTAGGTATATACGTTTGATTGTTAATGACCCATCGATTTTTTAATACGATTAATTGCTTAACATTCTATAGAACAATAATAAAGTTATTATTTAATACTCCGACTATAAATTATTTATTTAAAATAAATCATAGTGCAAAATACTTATGCAAAATGCATCCATTTATAGGATAGGAAAAATAAAAACAATATCAAACATTTATTAAAAGTATTATAAAGTAATTTTTATCATATTTTATTAATTTAAATTTTTATTATATCGATAAATTACATTTATTCATCATCTAAGACTTGAGTCTCCTGAGGGTATTACTTTAAAAAATTAAATAGATTTTGCAACCAAAAAAGATAGAAAACTATTTTTTATTATTCATTTCATTTAGATTCTCTAGAATTGTTTTTTATTTAATCAAGAATTTTATATTCAATTTATTTAATATTTTAAAATGTCAATGCTGATATTATTATTTGTTATTTAATTTTGACTTTCTCTTTATTCTCACGTATATGTACAAACCTCGATATATTTCAAACCATCTAACATAGTTTCTTATGATTGTAGACCGAATGTAAAACTTTATAAACCATACCACCAATAACAGCTATTTGCGGTAAGTTATTTAGCTTCTGGGCATGTCTTAAGTTTGAAATAAGATCTACAAACATAAGAAACAAAGAGCAGCTAATTCTTTGATTTAAAATGTATGTATACATGGTGGAATATAAGTTTTTATTTACCATATTTAAAATATTTTGTATCAGTGGCTTTTTATTATTAGCTGACAAAATATGGTTTCCACTAATATCTGAAATTTGCTAATTCATTTAATATTAAAATTTTATATGGTATTTTTTTAATACACTTTGATGTATTGTAACAAAATACTCAGCAGTTATATATATTTGATACATAATCAGCAATAATTAGAACTAGTTGAATTTAATTAAGCTGTCTGGTACAAATATTGTGTTAATGTTGTATAATAATTCAATGTTAATGTCCATGTTGGTTTTCGCAGGTATTTCAGCTTAAATGACGACAGATTTAAGGCTCTTAATTACACTAACAAAACATAACAAACCATTACATTTTAATTGCAATTTATTATAATAAGTTACTAATAGTGAAAGATCTCTGATGAAAGCTCTTTTGGTGGAATACATTAGTTAGGTGCACAATAGAATTAGCTAATATTCCTTTTGTTGTATTATCAATTAATTTTCATTGTACTACAACTAAGGGAAGAATGGCCGGATTTAGTAACTACTCATGCACTACAACATTGCATAACTAAAGCTATTTAATATTTAGCTAATTATTATTTGACCTGTGGATATGAAAATTAATTCAAAATCCTAGTTTACCTTGTTTTATGGATTATTTAAAAAATAGATTAATTTTTAGACAAATAAATAACTGCAGATCAACCTAACACAACAACTCTTTCGACTATTGTGATAAGTAATATCCACAACAATTAATATTAATATATCTAGCATTTAGGTTTTAAATCTAGGAGAGGGAGTATTTAAGAATATAAATGATGTATTTACTGTCGCAATGGACCGGGCCAACCCCGAATGGGATTTGTAGACTTTAAATTATTTATAGAATCACTCCATATATTATCGCTACCAGTATAAACCGATTTTTTAACATTCACCGCAACTTTTGTTGACTAATTCATTTTCAGTAAAATATTTTCAAAATGTTAACAGATTACTAAGAATATCAAAATTTCGATTGAAATTGTTGATTGAAAAAAACATTTTTTCGCATTGGCGGCGTATTTCCATTTTGATTCAAAACTGTTTTTTTTTATCAATAAATTAATGTTTTAAAATAATTGTAATAATAAAAAATATACATGTATATTTTTTATATATGCCTCGGGGGTTTTTGATAAACTTTAGTTTAACAAATTTTAGTTTAAAAGACCTCAGAACGTGTTAATTCAATTTTTTCGGTGATCTTAACTATTACTAGTTACACAGGTCACCGACTTAATAATCAGTATTTACCTTACAATAATCAGAGTAAACCTGGATCAAGACAAGAAGTTTTTATTAATATTATTTCCGATCAAATCAATTTCGAATCCATAACCACATTATTTTTAGCCACATGAGTTATTAGTTAAATAAGTAAACGTCTCAATTATTTTAAACCTATGAAAAGCTTATATAATTTCCGTTTAGTTGTTTCTTTAATCTGTATTTAATTGAGTCTATGGTTGTTGTGTTCGTAGAGTTGTTATCGTAAATACGAAGCGGTTTCAGTTGAAAGTTATTGGTATTCGTAGTAGGTTTAATATTATGAAGTTATTAGTAAGTTGGAGATACCTTATGACTGCCACTTCACTATTGATTATATCGCTTCTGTACTAAATACTATTTATCATCACTGCTACTATTAATAACGATAATCTTGAAAGGGATTTATTGTAACAATAGGCAGTTTGAAGTGACACAATCCTTATTTGAACACGTTTTGGTCTTTATTTATCGGCTTGTCTGTTGGCCGAAGTGTTGTAAATCAAGGTTGGTGCATTTTTAAAAGTGTACTCGATATATTCTGGCATCAGAACATTCTCCTTTCATATTGATATATTATTCGGTTTCGCTGTAACCTGAGATTTATACTATCAACTTTGACCTCTTGACCCACTCCCGTGGAAACCCCATAACCACCTGGTTCGGGATTCGAATCTGTGTCTCTTGGCTTGTGCCCAGTTGTTCTATCCACTTGACTAATAACGAGACAGCTAATCGGAAATTTATTATAACAAAATAAAATAACTCTGTTGATTTATATTATTGTGTATCAAGGTGGTTTTAAATTTTAAAATCGATCATAATAATGTTTATTTTGAAATGAAAGAAATAGTACAACAAATTTAATTAAAAATATTATTATAAAAACAAAAGAATAAAATTCAATTTTTAATCTCTGGATGAAACAATGTGTCTTTCTTGGGCAAATTATTTTTTTGTTTTTTTTTTCCCTTCATAATGTATGTATATTTTTTTCCATTTTTTATATTATATTATTCGTAATAGCCTTCATACATAAATAAATATTTTTTTTAAATATTTACGAATATTTGACGACTTATTGGAATACCAATATAAATTTTATTGATGTAGGTATAAGTTACTCATTACTTTTATTAATAATTAAATATCTACCCACAACCCTTTTGTTTTGAGGTTGGCTCAATCTATTGCGGCACTATTTTATTTTATAATACTTAAATATCATGCAAGTTTACATTGAAAACATTATATTAATGTGTATTAAAGCGAAATAATTTATTTTTTCGGAATCATTTCGCTTTAATATAATGTTACTACTAACTACTACTGTTAACTAATTAAAAAAATATATATTAAAATTTAATTGAAAAGTTGTATTGTATCGTACAAAATATATAATAAAACGTCGTATAAGATTTTTTTAATATTTAGTTTTATTGATTTTTTGTTATTTTCGTATGTATTTAATAATTACATAATATTATTATTATTTGTATATTTCAATTGTCTTAGAAGCGACAGTAAGTTTTGCAAGCAGGCGAATAAAATAATAACAGATAAAATATTATTTGTTTGAAATATACGATTATTAAGAAAGTAGGTCACATTTATAATATATATTCTCCATTATGATCCTAATAAATATGATATGTTGTCATCAAAGGGGTTCTCCAATCATATTTATCGTATTGACCTATGGCTATTCCTAAAAGGCGTTCACATAATATTAAACGAGAATCGTAGAAGACAAATTCACCCCCTGCGAGATATAAATTACACATTCTCTATTTACACCACTACCCCTTACGCTTATCTCTTACTGTGGTAATTTAAATTATTAAAAAAAACACATATATCGCACCTGGTATTCTCTGAGGGTATTAATCTGTATATACATGTATTTTGAGTAAAAAGAGGGAAGGGTTGTGGAGTGTAGTGCATTACAACCCCCTCAGGAACCTGCATTTGATGGACCCTTTATGGATGCTTAATATCCATAATTAATTGAGACAGACGTATAATGATAAAGTCAGTCACGTGTCCAACAATGACAGTACCCAAATATTTTTTTTAAATATATTTTTATGCGTTTTTCTAGCGAATAAATGAAGGGAAACCCTCTCGAAATTTAAGCGAGACTTCAAAGCTCGGACATAATATAAAGAGGCTTTGTCTCTCTCTTTTGTTTAATATATATAATAGTTCTACTTTTATCTGTTTTAGACAAGCCTTGTGTGTACATACATATGTCGGGATCAGATCATCATTACTTTGTATATCTAAAAACCCATGTCAAATCCTTATTACTAATTCGCCCTCTGTCATAACTTTCGTATTATATTTTGTGACATCTCCAAAATTCGCTGTATCGTGATAAATAGGTGATGTTCGTCAATTTGTATTGAGCAGATGGTGACTGACTTAATTTATTGATTTATCTTCTCGGTAATATAACAATCGACTTTACTATTTACCGACGTTATGTAAATTGATTGTGGAACTTCCTCGACAAATACACGATCAAATATTCCGGTAGTCGTGACATTAAACAACGCTTCATTAGAATATAATGTGTCAAAACGTGCTTGTTCTCAAATATGGTATTCATATTTAATTATATTCATTAAAAATCTCAGTAGAAAATCGTATAAATACTTAAGAATCTCCACTACGAAATACTATCATTATTCTTGTAGAATTTTTTATGTATGGATTGTTTTTAATTGAAATTTTCAATCGGTTTTTTATAGGAATAAGGAGCTATTTTTGGACGTTGTCCGGCATACAATTCATTTTTATAGTAATTTAATTCAAATGTTCATTTTTCAATCAATCTACAAAAATCATAAAAGCGACTATAATTAAATAACTCAAATCTTTATTAATATTCTGTGTGGCAACTAGTACTTTGACGTATTCGAGCTTTACAACGATTTACTTTATTATTTGATTATTGTTTTATTTTATTTCATCGGTTTGATATTTACACAAAACATTATAGAGTACACATTTAATTTTATCATACATCGATAATTATATTCGTGGGACAAACTATAAAGTAGAATGCAAATTCTGAAAGTTATTATTCTGTTAATATCCGAAAATTCAAATAGAATAATACATTTTATCACATAATAAAAATGTAAGCCGCGCAGATGATTGACAGCAATTTGAAACATATTTTTTCACCCTCTTGGCTGAGGTTTATATATATAATATTATTAAAGTGGCCATTACATATTTTTAATTAAAAAAAATGTACCTACAAATCTATATATTTATAAGCTCCTAGGGGATTTTAACTTCATTTTTTTTTAATTATTATAAATTTAACTTGTATATGATATGTTTAACTATAACAGTTGTACTGGTTCACAAATAATAAATAATCGCCTCAGTATTCATATTAGAATCAAACCAGAATAAATCTGGATCAAAGTAGGGATTTTAGCAATATCTTCCAGTCGCAATATTTTTTTTTATTTTATCAAAAATATATCACCTTATCAACTAATAAAATTGCGTGCGTCTCTTTTTTTGGTCAAATGTATGTAAACAAGGTATAATCTAAACATTAACATAATTTCCGTGAAAAGTGCTAACATGATAGGTGTGAAATAGTTACTGTTGCGTGAACGAAGTCAAAAAATGAATAAATTCGTAGTTAAGCTAATAAATGCGAAAATCCAGGTCACTAATATTTCCTTACTTATTTTGTAAATAATAATTTTGTTTATTTTAGAATATTATCTTATATGACTGCGAAATCGAAATGCGCGTATAATAATTACCACCGATAAAAATTCCAGATAACTGGATGTGTAACTATCAAGATGGCGGACCAAGCAGACGAGTCTAAGCGACACAGCAACGGTGGCAATTACGGTGTCGCTCAGACTCATTCGTTTGGCCCACCATCTTGAAATATATGCAACCTTTTAATATCGGCGGTGTTGATACAATGTGAAAAAGATTTTAATTATTTTTTTAGTGAATTTCTACTTTTAATTATGATAATCTTAACTTATGATAATCTTAACTATCTGGCTATAATAGAAATATAATTTCAATAAAATTAAATACGTATTTAGTAAAAAAATCACAGAGTGAATGTTTATTTATTTATAACATGTATATTAGTAACGGAATTGAAAGCAGTATAATAATTTTTTGTCGAAGAAAAACCAACTTAACAACAATATAAAAAAACAAACAAAAATAGAAAAGAGTTGAACAATAAAAGTCTACCTCTTCTAAAACTAGTAAGTACTTAATACTCTAATTTATAAAGAGTGAATTATTCAAATTGGGTCGAATAAGCTTTGCAAGATAAATAAATAAATAAGAATACGAGCAGTGCATTCTTTTAATTAAATTTTCTATTGTGTTATGATTTGCATAGTAAAAATTCATGAAGTGGGTGAATTAAGTATTCATTCAAGTAATAAATATGCGATTTGATAAGCTTCTGTATGGATGTAAAAATATGCGGTTAGAGTGTATAAAATATTATAAAATCGGGGTTGGTTTGTCGTGACGTTTGTGCGTTAACTAAAGGGGAAATTAACCATCGTTTGAAATAATGTAACACATAAATATACCGATAAACCAGTCGGAAAAAATACCCACACTAGTATTATTAACAGTAAATTAAATAGCTATTGTTAAAGGTTCTAAATTGCACAGTTTATTCCGATTAGTAATTAATTATGGTCATTGGTCAGTTCCTTTGTCTGTGAGAATCCCGGCTTTTGTCTCCAAGAGAATATCTTCATTGAATTCCTATGACCTTATTGTGTTCAACCTTGTATATTCAATAAATAAACCATTAAGTAGTTGAGAAAAGAGAAAAGAATTTATTTGAATGGATTGAAGTCATGCCATGCATTTCCTCATATTTATCAATCTGACAATTAATATTACTTAGCAGGGGAAATAAAAATACCAAGAGGCAGTTTAAAAATGGAAATATTATTTATTTATTATATATATCATGTTGCAGTACCACTAGAGCATTACGGGAGATCCCAAGTCGCAGTGATGATAATTGCAGCACTCGTCATTATATTTTTGTATACACCAAAATATTAAAAATACATAATCTAGGTATCTGGAATCAAATCGAGTAAAATCAGAAAAATCATTCATTGGAATTGTTATTTAATTTATTTAGAGCTTTTTTACAGAGTAGACAAAACAAAAAAATATTAAATGCAAATAAGAAAAATAAGATAAAGTATTAGTCAAATAAAGTAGATGAGAGAAGGGAATATTATATATGTTTCCACTTGTATACAAGCCTTGCAGGCGACAGAATTGGTGGAAAAGAGATAAAATATTTTACATTCAAGTGGGGAACAATGTAATTAAATTATGATATTTTTATAATCAAATACTACAACTTAGATCAGAGACAATATGTTTTAATTATGAGCGCCTCAATTATTTATTTTGATATCTATAAGTTTAGTTTATTGTATTTACAAATAAGAAAATCTAATGTTAAAAATTAATAGGAAAGAATAAAAAAAATAGTCACAATGACCTCTCTTTTGTTTTGAAGGTCAATTTTGAAAAAAATCATAATAATTTCTATAAAACCCAAGATTATTTTCTTGTTTCAAGTTGTTTAGTAACCAATAATTAATTATATTGTTTTTTTTTTATTGTAATAAAATATTGAAAATATTGTAGTTTTTACAAGTAGTTAAGATCATCGAAATAAAAAATGCATATTTATAAATCATTTCTTGTAGATGTGTTTTTGTGTCACTGACCCTTAATACTGTTGTTTTTGTTTAAATATTTATCGATTGTCCTTGGTTTTAATTTGGTGTTGTTTTAGTGAACGTGCACATAAAGGCTTTGTTCTCACAAAATGTTATTACCGAATAAAAAGGCTCGACAATAAAATGTTTAGTCGGCTCAATAATAGTAATGTTAATAGCTCAATGCATACATTTCAGTTTCACTACATCATACAATTCATTTAACTGTGTCCAGCCGATAATCTTACTGCGATAACAATATGTTATATTTATAACGAGCCCTCAATACAGCCTTCAACACGCTATCATCCCCCAAGGCTCTACTGCAATATTCTAAATAAGTAAATCATTAACGAGACATTCATTGATCATTGCAAAAAGCTCCAATGTTATTTTTATCAATTTATTTATTTTATTATAAAATTATATCCAATTGAAGAATTTATCGATATAAACAATCATCTCGATCACGATTATATCGATTATTACGGTAGGGAGATCGGGAATAATATTAATAAAATCCCAATGGATCGTCTCGGTCCAGGTTTACGCTGATTTCTTGTATTGTATGATAAATACTGATTATTAAGTCGGTGACCTGTGCAAATAGTAATAGTTAAATTCAACGACAGATGTTATCTCTAAAAAAATCAAAATTTGTGAAAAAATCTACTCATGGTGTGCATAAATAAATAAATAACGCGGAAAACTATATATTTGATTCCAAAAATGGATTATTTATTAGGTATATACGTTTAATTGTTAATGATCCATCGATTTTGTAATACGATTAATTGCTTAAAATTTTATAAAACAATAATAAAGTTATTATTTAATCATGCGACAACAATTTTTTTATTAAAAAAAAAACATTGTGCAAAATGCTTATTTATCTTCTTAATGGAATTACAAGATTCAACAGTGGTTATTGCTTAAAAACAAAACTTAAAAAAAATAATATAGCAATTTTATCGTCCCATATGAAGTTGCCGAAAATTAAAAGAAAATGTATGAATTTCATATGGGATAGCAAAATTTATCAAACATGTACTATTTTTAAGCCTAAAAGAAAAGCTTCAATTAAATGCATTATTATTTAAATACCTTTCCCATTTGACAATTATTTAAAACCGCTTTCTATTTTTTCATTATTAATTTAATAAAGGATATTGTGGTACTTGTTTTGTGACGATGCCATCCATCAAAAGTACCTTTCTGTAACAATCAGCAAAGCAAAAGAAAATGAAGGAAAAGCTGGTAACAAAAAGGGTGGCTTTCCCGATTAGATTGTGGCACAGGAATTATTTAAACGGCTTTCCTATCTGATTAAATACTAACTAAAAACCTACTTTAATACCTCTACTAACTATTATTGTTTTTAGACACACCAAATAAACTGAACGCTTTTGTCTCACATTCTTAATTAAAACAGCCTTTGTAACAGAATAATGCGAAAGCTTTTAGCGTCGTTGTTTTATAATTAAATTGGTTTACGTTGATTATTTATCTACACTCTAATTAGTCAATACCGAATCCATCAATTAGTCGTGTGTCAAATAACACAGTTATAATTAAATTATCGGCTAGCCGTGAGAACTTTTAATTTTAAACGTGTAAATTGGTGGAAAGTATTATATTTTTAGTATATTGTTAATAAAATAGTTTTTTATAGGTAAATCAGGATTATTGTATTTATTTAATACATTTTCAACCCCTATAATACCTTTTGGTTTGCTTCTTGACTAAAAAAAGTTTCTCAGTATTATCGCTAGATGGCGGTAATGTATTGTGTATTTTTCGTAAGGTTTTTATATAAAATATTATTATTTTACATTGAAACCCTACTTATTTAGAAACAAATAAATCTTTATATATTTATATATAATTCATTGTGATTTTTTTTATGTATGGGCATAAATATTTTTAGGATTGTATAATAAATATCAACGACTGAGAGCATATTATATGACAATATAATAAATGAATCATATACATATTCTTTTAATAGTTTTTACATATGATTCAAAGTAGATAATAAATTCGCAGACAGTTTGGCATCTGTTAAACGTTCGTTTGTTCGATAAAAAGACCATCTTCACTATTCCAAGTCGATAAGTCTTCTTGAAATAACACATTTGTCACCACCTTTGAATAGCCGAAGTTAATAAACTGTACAATATCAACCTGAAATATGAAAGATTCGCCTGTAATCAATAATAGAAGAAATTGTGTAGTTTTAAAAACGGATTATTCTGGACATGTGTCGGAGACATGGCTCATTTGTTCACTATTTATTTTGTTTTGGCTTTCCGGTCTTAATATATTTTAGACCAGCGAGATAAATATCTATACTATGACATAAATCCTCAAACATGTTTCATTTAATTTATTGTTTTATACATAATGGGGTGAAGCATGATAGTTAGAAATAATTGATTTCCGGATTTAATAAAAGATTTACATATAACGCATTAAAATTTATTAGATTATTAGTAGAAATATATCATACTTACACATATTCATATGAAAATCAATCATTTTATCATACTCGTAATAAATAAAGGTTGTCTTATTATTATAGCAATTTCTTTTTTACGTTAATTATTAGTTTAGCGTCCTTAATACATATTAATCAATTTAAAAATTCCATTTAAATTATTATTTAGGGTATATTTTACTTCCAGTAAGTGAAGTAATAAGTATTTTTACACAAAATATAAACACACACATTGATATTTTAATAAATTATTTTTTAATCCTGAAGGTTATGTAATGAATGATTGCCGTATTTAATAAATGATTTGAAATAACCCATTAAAATAATAAACAATATTTCCACCATAATCGTAATTAATGTAGGTTGTTAATACAGCATTCTATTAAAACATTTATTTTCATCTTGATTATTACTTAAATTTTACAAAAAGTCGAAATATGTTCTGCGTTGTTTCTTTAATATTAATTAATTTTAATAATTAATGTTAATTCAGTAAGGTAAGCTTTATAATATTATATTTCCATACAAAATATAAAAGTGGCACACATTGATATGTTAATAAATTATTTTTGTTCTTTTGAAGTTAGGTCAGATTAGAAATAATCCATTAAAAATAATATTTCAATTATAATTGTAATAAATAAAGGTTGTCTTATTTTCACAGCATTTTATTAACAATTTATTTTTTATGTTAGTTATGTAGTAAATTTTTGGAAAAATTTATAATATATTTGGTGTAGGGTAAAAAAATACGAATAGACTATTAGAATTTAAAAAAATAATGTGAGTATTAAATATTTGTATGAGAGAAAAACAATAGATACACATATATTTTTTTATAGAAAAATCAGTATATTAGACATTAACTAACCCACAATACTTTATTGTGGGATTCCTTTAATATAATTCAATGTATGACAGACTGATTTTTTTAGTTTTTACAACCTCAGCTTTTTTAATCTAACTAACGAAATTCCCAAGGTGCAGTGATTTCAGTAGTTTAGTCACAGATGGCTTTTCAATAGAAATCCTTTACATACTACTACTTATATACATATATATTTATTTATAGTAGAGACGAACAAAGGGAAGAGTCGTTGATCGGACAAATGAAAATTGCGTCTCAAGTACTTCTCACTTCTCTCTTTAATTAAACCATTCTGATTCAAATCATTCGCTGCTTATCCTGCACAATGCATACTCGATAAAAGCCTCCATTAATTGAATTTGAGAATGTGGACATTTTATAGGTCAGACTTTGGGTTTGGTCAAGTAGTAACAACAATATTTAGACCACCCTAAATGCACCCTTAATCCGATTGAACAGATGGCTTTTAGATGACTTTAAAACTGAGCAATCCCTTTATGTATTTCTTGAATATATTAAAAGCTCACCCATGCGATAATAAACTAAGTAATTAAAGCTTCTGAAGATCACACAATACCGGGAAAATATTTAATTTTAAGAAATGCCATTCTTAGTTCAAACTACGATTTTCTGGAATATAATTTAAAGACTTCCAAAGATAATTTTTATTTATTTACACATAAACATTACAACCATAATAAACTTACACATAATCCAATGTGTTGGGATAGTTTAGTAAATAAAAAAGAAGAAATGACATAATAAAAAACCATTTACTAATAATCAAACAATCGAATTATTGTAAAAAATATAAGGTATAAGTGATGAAAAATAATATTAATTGATACATTTTATTGAAAATTCAAACTATATTGTGTGATGAGTATGTAAAAAAACATTTATTTTACTCGCGTAGAGTCAAGCTAAACGTTGTTATAGTAAATCCATAGATATAAACAAAATATATTGCATGAGTGGCTAAATGCATGGTTACTTCAAGTGGCCAAAAACATGAGTTACCTGGCAAACATTATACTGTAAACATGTCTCTTCATATCTTCAGTTATATTTTACAGTAAAATGGGTAAATGCATTGTTACTACATGTCATATGGACTCAAACATACACTCAAATACATCTAGACACACTTTTTACCAAAGACTACTTCTTTAACATGTTTAAAATATTATTGCGTTTTAATAATTATTGTCAGAGCCACTCTCAGGGCTCACTAGACATGTGTTGAGTGAGGGAGACACACTTATGCCTTTATCGAATAGGAGAGAAGAGTGCAACAATACATGGAATACACGAATTATTTATATGCAATGCGATATGTAATCCTTATATCTTATTATTATACAATTTCTTTATTAAATATAATTTGCATACAATGTTATGATACATTATGATTACATGTTACAATATTAAGTTTAAAGACTTAGTCTTTTACTTATTTTAATACGGAGTACAATCAATTGATATTTAATATAATTAATAAGTCATAACATAATTTATGGGAAAAAAATACAAAAACCCACTTGTAGAACTACTAAAATATATATATATATATATATATATATATATATATATATATATATAATACATAATACATAATAAATAATTATATTAAAATACTTAATACTATATGAATAAAACAAAAATATTGTGAAACACGAATATAGTAAAATCATTAATGACAGACAAAATCAAAAAATATGTTTGTGAAAAAATGATATGTTAAAGAATTGTTATGTCTCTTAACATTTCAGTGGTAATTTAAAGTTTCGCTTATTTGAAACATATTTGATTTTAACCATTTTATTATAGTGTTTATTGCTTAAGTCAGTGATAAACCTCTACTGTTTTCATTTTGATAATCTCATGAATTTCTCTAAGGTACTTTCCAAGACCCAAGTTTAATATCATTTTAAGGCACTTGTTTTGTATATGAGTTTGAGCCACGGTAGCCCAAGCAGCACATCCATATGAGATAAGGGGCCTAATGGTAGACTTACATATGAGAATCTTATTTTAATGTTTATATCTACGAGTAAATCATAGTGTTGCGTTTTATATGATTATATATAATTGTGTTAATGATAATAATGTTGGCTGAAGGTGTGACATGTGGTGTTGTAGTGTATGTAGTCGTAGTACGTGAGTGGGTAACAATCACGTACTACGGAATATCGTCACAACCGAGTCCGAGCCTTTACTCTTGTTCCTTGTACTATCACCACTATCAGCAATGCCACCCCCACAAGATTCAATTTCGTTCATTAACCCTAATCAAGCCACTGCTGCTGTCTGTGCTGCTAACCACAATGCTTCACCAACCAGACCATCAAAATATTATATTCAACATCACGTAATGGACATTTCAAAATATAATCCAAGAATTATGAGAACCATCTTGTCCCATCAGTAACTGTAATAGTTAAAAAAAACAAAATCTAAGGTTTCATCTAC